>CM077452.1:2928045-3195545 GCA_039654765.1 Mylopharyngodon piceus | reverse complement strand
TACGGTCTCTTAATTCAGTTTCAGTTTTTACACGGAAGCCTGGTCGTGCGTAACACCTTTTTTCCATGGAGTCTTGGTGCTTGTCCTGATTTAGCTTGGGTTCTATTTCCGTCCAGCCCTGGGGATACACCTAAATTTACCATAGTGAAATACACGTTGCACAAGAGTGTGCTCGAGAATAAAAGTTAAAAGTTTCGAAGTGCATTTTAATATATATGCACATGTATGCGTTTATTAATGTGAGTCCTGTGACTATGCAAGGATGCATATACAGCAGCACTATATAAAGCATCGGTCAGTGATTCTCTCATACTGCAGAGCGTTTTGGACCCTGAAGGCTTTTTGCATGCTGAACTTGGAGATAAGGCAACCACAGCAACGCTCCAAGAGCGGCAACACATCCCAGACACACACACACTCTAGTAGCCAGCCAAAAACTGCATCCGACCACCGAACGCACCTGCCAGAACCCAACCACCACACACCAGCAGAGCACACACTTACTCACACTCACCTACAAAACAATGAAGAAAAACACAAATATCACAGTTGTGTCAGACGACAAAAGAGACTTTGAGAACAAATAAACAAACACAATGGTGGACGTTCACATTCAGAGAGAGATGTCAGAGACAGGGTGGGCAACGGCGTTCGGGATGCGTTTGACAGGACTCACCTCTGCCTTCCTCTGTCTGGCGAGCAGTGAAAAGGACTGGCTTCCAGCGGCACTGTTGCCGCACACAGAGACAATGAGGCAGGGCGAGAGAGAGAGAGAGAGAGAACGAGAGAAGGAGGGAGGGGGATGAGAGAGTGAGAAGTGGATGAAGGAGAGTGAAAGAGCAGGAGGAGGGAGTCGGAGAGGTTCTGAAGTAGATGGCCAATCAATGTAGAAATCAGTGCGAGAATCTGATGAAACGGCCGTGGATTAGCGATCAGCGGCTTTCAGCTACCGAAAAGAGGGGGGGGGGTAGTGAAAGTGCCCCAGTGAATGACTTAGAAAGAGGGGGGCGGAGGCAAAGAAAAGGCTGGGAAAAAAGTACAATACAGTGCGAGAAGGGGTTCCCAGACTTGTCCAAGTTTCTTCAGTGCCTTGGAATGAGCGCAAAAGGCCAATTGGTGGTACACCTGTTTTTTTTTCCCCCCTTCGAATTTGATTTTATGCCTCAATTTAAGACAAAGAATGAGGGAAGGATATTTAATATATTCTAGCTGGTTTTGTGAGTCTTGAGCAGATTCATGAGGTTGTCAAGTGTCTCAATATCAGATCGGTCCCTCATTGTTAGGACAGGTTCATCAAGATCTCAGATTTGAGACTGAGTTCTCTTTGGCTTTCATCTCGTTGGAGGTCTCCCTTTCTCCAATTCTTCTCTCCGGCATATCCGGATCAGTAAGGCCCAAGGCTTGGGTGGTTGTAACCCCCCTCCCAGAGATAATAAAGTGATTTGGAAGAGGGGGGAAAATGGTTCCTCTAGCAAACACTGCACCAGGTGTTGTGTCCGGATTGGTCCAACTTGCTCCTGTGGCACGGTTACAGTGGAGTCAACGGGTCCAATTATTTTGGTCTCAAAAGGAGGGAAACCAAGAGGGAAAAAAAGGCTTCTTTTCGAGTCTTGGCTCAGAAAGGAATTAATTAGATTGAAAAGTGCTTTTCAGAGCACAGTCCCGAGAATTCTTCACAATGAGCAGCCAAATCGGAGACGAGAGAGGGTGGGAAGGGGGGGGTTCAGAGATGCGAGCGAGAAACAAGAGATCGAATTAAACAATGGAGAACAAGTTGAGAACTATCTGAATGTTAGAAAAGAACAAGAACGATCGTCCCACCCCCTCAGGTTTTCAGCGCGGCTCTTTTCTCTCTGGCATTCTGAGTTCTCCGCTCGGGATAATCCATCAGGAGGGGACTGGCTTCTTGTGTCTTTGAGCTCCAAGTCCGTATGAAGCTCTCCTCGTACCGCCGTTCCTCTTTGGCTTTCGAGCCTCGCCGGCCGATCATTTTCTTTTCCTTGGCCGTGACAAAATGAGTGGGATAGCGATGAGTAGGAGAGCTCAGAAAAGAGAACAAGGGGGCAGAGAAGGAGAGAAATAAAATAATAATAATAAAGCGGAGGGAGGTTGACATGAAAATGACAAAAGGAGGGAAGAAGATGAATGAATTCATTCGGAGAAGTGGGTCTGCCGGTGGAGGACGGGAATGGGGGAGAGGGAACAGTGTGGGGTGTCCCGTCCCACACTCACTCCCCCGTGCCAAGAGTAAGGAGTGGTGAAGTGGTGGAGGTGGTGGTGATTCAGTCGACAACCTCGTTCGTCCTCTCTCTCGCTCGCTCACTTCCTTTCTTTCCCTATCTGCTATTCAAGAAGAGAGCCGGCATACAGGAATCCTCTCGGATCTCCTCCCTCTTCCCCTCCCTCTCGCACACGTTCGGTTCATTATCATTCACTGGTTCTTACTGTGACACGCTTCAGTAACCCACTCACTCAGACGAGGCAGAAGAGATGCTGAATTCTAATGCAGGAGTGAGAGAAAGAGGTAGAGAAAAGGAGAAGCAGGAGGGGGGCAGTGCTGTGGACCAGCAGGTGTCCTCTCTCTCACTTTCTGCTCCATCTGTCTGTAAAAAGAAGCCGAGCCCTTCAAGAGGCCGTTCCACTTTATTCTGTTAGTCTCTCTCTCGAATGGCCTCGACACACTTCACCCAAGGCCAGAGTTGTACGGTTCTTGTGAGTGGCTCTGGAATAGGAAGACGATATGTATTACATCAACAGGTTTTGTAGTTCTTAAGCTCAGTTTTAGAAAGGTAAATCTTTAGCATCATAGTTTTTAAAGGTATAGTTAGTGTTATTACACTAAAACAATAATTAGATGTTTATATTTTCTGAAGTAAATGTGAGTGGTACTTACCTGTTTATAACACGTAGGACATTTTGGGTGTTTGCTTACTAATCCAGTTCTTCACCAGAATCCTTGCGAACGGTCCTGAAAAGGAGATGGAGGACAATTGGTATTACAGCAACAGGTTTTGTAGTTCCTTCATTTTAGAGGTTTTACCATCATAACACGTTATAATTGGCTCATATAATTTTCGCTACTGCAAAAGCATTACTAGATTTTTTTCCTGAGGAAAATGTGAGTGGTATTTACCTGTTCAAGGTAAAGGTCACAGTGTCCATGATGTGTTCCAGGTGGTTGTCAGGGCGTTTTGGGTGGTTGCTTATTGGTCAAGTTCTTAAGATCAAAATTGGAGGTTTACCTTTATAAAACTTATTATTGCCGATTATAGTTTTCACCACACACAGTAAATGCATTTAAAGCACTACATTTTTGTAGTGTAGTACAATACATGCTTGTTCAAAAGTCACAACCACAATGTTATGGGTGTTCCCAGTGGTTCCTGGGGTATTAAGGTGCTTACTAGGTGGTTCTGGCCATATTTCATTTGGCCAAGGCCTACGGGATGTTGATTTGGAATTACTGAATTGCAATTCAATGAAAAATCAACAGGTAATGACATTGTGGGAAAGTGTTTATAAGTACCCTGGTGCATAAATCAATCTTTCTTTCTGTAAGGTCAGTAAAACCTTCAAACTTCATACATTTTTAACTTTTTTTTTTAAATAAATAAAAAACTAAAATAAGGCAGTCAAGCCAACATTCTCATATTTTTACTTACTGTGTTCATATGAATGTCTTTGAATTTAGATTATTAAAATTTAAATTCAGGAACTGAAGTGCAATTTAAAAAGAATTTTCACTTCAATTCTGAGTGGTGCACAATGGCAGGAAACTTTCAGAATGTTTCTGTATTTGATTTATATGTAATTTTATGTGTCATTTCTTTTTGATGAAAAAGTACCCAGAAGGGAAAATCACAAATGAGGTATCTTTAATATCTCAATAATTTTTCCTAGAAAGCAATAAGGTTAAATGTAAAACAAACAGAAATAGAAAAAAAAAAAAATCACCTGTTTCTCAGATGTTTCTCCTCACATTTTCTCTAGAGTTTCAGGCGAGATCCCAAACAGTGCTCAGGTTTGCAATCAAAAGTCATATTTCAATATAATATTAATATACTATTTTTTTTTAGCACCTTTAAAAGTTGCATCTCAGAACACTTTACAAAGATAAAATAAAAATATTAAAATATGCCAAGTCCAACTGAAAACATGCATCAAAACAATTTACGAAGAATATAATATAAAATAAAAATTGCAAACTAATCACATAAAAGCTACCCTGAAAAAGTGAGTTTTAAGAGACGATTTAAAAACACTAAAAGATTCAGCATGTAAAATCTCAGAGGGAAGAGAGGTTCAAAGTTTTGAAGCAAAAGAAGAAAGCTCAGCCAGCCATAGAGCGTAAGAGAGTTGGAGGAACAGGAAAAAAAAAAAAAAAAGAAGAAGAAAAAAACAGAATTGGAGGAGCGGAGATCACACCTTGGAGTGTAGAGTTAAAAATTCAGACAAATGTTCGTAGTTTTCACATGACATCACACACTTACTTTCCTCCATTGCCCGCCAGTGATTTTTACCAGGTTTGTACATAGTACTAATAAAGTAAAACAGTAATATTAAAAGACAAAATTCAATATATAACTTATTGATGATGCATACTATGTACAGGCAAGCAGATGAACCCAGAATGTAAATGGAACACACTGTTTCTCTTTAAGCGTTTATCCATAGAAAACCATTATAACGAAAACACAACCATTTAACACATTGTGTTCATATTCTGGGCTCAACCTGCTTGTATACAGTATTCATCATCAATAAGGTGTATACTAAATTTGGTCTTTTAATATCACTTTTTTAGTACAGTACATTAAGGCACTTTAAGTGTTTTTCACGTTAAGCGTTTTAGAACGTCCCGCTGTTTTTAGTGACTGAAATACTGCAGCATGTGCTGGATATGGATCACAGGTGCCCAAAACTTGCATTTTATTCACATATTTTTGTTTTTGGTGAAAAACTGACCTATAATGCAGATCAACTGATGTTTCACCCGCCCAGGTCTCTGTGCCAGTCATGTGACTGAAACTATGAATGGCGCTAAACCATGCAAAGCCATGTAGGTAAGCATGATAATTTTAAAATCTACACGAAACCTGACAGGGAACCAGTGCAAGGACTCCAATATAGGTGTGATGTGGTCACTTGTCCTGGTTCTAGTCAGGATTCTAGCAGCTGCAATTTATTTAGGGTAGATTTAGAGACCCCAGCAAGTAGAGCAGGGTTCCTCAAATCCAGCCCTGCAGGGCCACATTCGAACTCACTTACCTCCAATTTTCTAGTAACTCTGAAGACCTTGACTAGTTCAGATGTCTTTGATCAGGGTTGGAACTAAACTCTGCAGGTCAGTGGCCCTCCAGGACCGGATTTGAGGAACCCTGAAGTAGAGCACTGCAATAATCAATGCAGGAAAATACAAACATGAAACATTTCTCATCCGATTCTCCCAAAACAAATGATCTGAGCTGCTCTGTATGTCAACAACTGACTCATTTGTGTCTGTTTTTATTTCTCCTGAGGGATTTTAGAACAGTTTAAGCTTACGTGAGCTATGACTGAGAAACGAGCAACCTCTGACAATAACATTTTCCTCTTGCTGGAATCTACAGAGTACCATGGTGTCCTTTTTGTAAGAGTACAGACTGTTTTCACGTGCGCACCTATGACTCACCGGCTAGTCAAGCTTACTCACAGCAAAGTCTGAGAGGAAGTTTGACCAGCACGATGCTTATACTTGCCATAATTAGACGGCTTCAAACTCTCTTAGCCGTGCAAATCCCACTAAAGGGCAACTGTGCGCTATTCTAGGGTATTTGTTATCCGTGTTGACGTTATGAGAAAGTTTGCTTATCTTAAATGTCAGAATATAAAGGGATGTCCTCGCCCGCTCCTCCCGAGGATCCAGGTTATTATTATTAAAAAAAATCATTGTCATTCACCGTATTAAGAGCCAGTGCCCTTTTCACAAATATGATTGACAGAAGTGAGGGGCCAGAGCCGCGGGGAGGGGAAAAGGGGGATCGGAGAGTGACAGCCAACGATTTTGTCTCCCTCTCTTTCACCGACTCGCGCTGCTGTGTATATAGACATTATAAATGCAATAAAACTGTCATTCGGAGACCACGGCCATCACTTCGACTTGATTCCCACAGGAAGCGATTAAGTTGCGCGCACACACTTCCAGTTCCCACACCTACACCATCTGCGCCTCAACACCCTTCAACCTAACCCCCATTTAATTAAACCGGGATTCAGCGAGTGATCACACAGTACACACTCCCTTTTCAACGGCACCGTGACAGTACGACTGTTTACAGCTGACTCTTGTTAGTCGATCCAAAGCTGAAGGCACACGGTACTCAGACTAATTTGGGAACTCGGTCGTCATCCGCTCTGACTTTTCGCGCCACGTACAAGCAACCGAACAGCCGAAGCCATCACGGAGCTGATGAAAAGAAAATTAGCTGACAGGTAGAGCGCCTACAAAGACTCTTCGCGGTAAACAAAGCGCTGCCGTAGGATCACTCTTCTTCCTTTTCCACGCCAACTCAGTCTCGATCAATGGCTCTGCAATAAAAGCAATTAGAAGAGAGGGGGGAAAAATGGCAAGGTTTAGAGCTGCCACCTCCATCGGCTGAGCCCTCAGCAAAGTTTATAGTTGAGGATTATTAGGAAGGACACATCACAGAGCCGTCCCATGCACTCAGAGCCAACCAGAGGTGTCTCCAGACGCCATCGCTCTACCTTGTATTCCCTTTCATGCGGCTGCTGTTAGGTTACGTGCTGATGAAAGGCATCGGTGTAATCCTACACTTCATCTCCACTTTACAGCTGGATGCCACAGTCGCGGTGAGGGGGAATGATGAGGCCTTTGAGCGTGTCAAATATATGCCAGAGATCTTGAAAGTCCACCGACTGCCTTAAACAGGGTCTCTAACTCACTTCACCTTTGTAATTTTTCTCACCAAGCATCTGTACAATCTTCTATGAATGCGTTCTAGTGGTTTTCCACCTCAGCGGAGCGGTCACATCTGTTCACAATAGTGGCCCTACAAAGGTGAACAAAGTGAGAATGTTTTAGACCTGCCATATGTTAAATAAACATTGCTTTGGAGTGTGAAGGAAACTGAATTTCCAAGATATCCGCCTAGCATGCTAATGTTAACCGTCCTTTGGGGCTTCTTCAACTACAGGCACTTTTATGTCCTAGGAATTGTTTTTTATTCATATCAAAAGCTTTTTCTTTTTGTTATGTGAAGGTCACATTAAAACCATGCCACATGCTATCATATTTTTTTGAGGTTTTATTGTTTATCTGAGGTTTTAAGTTTATCTGTCCCTGACCCAGACTTTTAAAATTAAACTTGAATCTTTTAAACAGTTAAGAAAAAATCTAACTCGCTACCATAGCTTGCAAAAATGCACAATCTTTTAAACAACGTTCCGGTAATTCAAATATCTGAAGAAGGTCCGATGACCAAAACGTTACATTAAGGCCCGGTTTCACAGACAAGGCTTAGCCTAAGCAAGGATTAGGCCTTAGTTCAATTAGGATATTTAAGTATCTTTTATAAACGTACACTAGAAAAACACATTACTGGTGTGCATCCTGAGACAAAACAATGGCACTGACATATTTTAAGATCTGTCAGTACAAGTTGCTTTCAGTTAAAACAGCTCAAACATGCATTTTAGTCTAGGACTAGCTTAAGCCTTGTCTGTGTCTGTTATTCGCAAGCTATGGTAGTTTGATAGTTAGTTGGTAGTTCAACCTTTCTTCACTGTATATGATATTAGCTTCTTTTTTGTCTTTTTTGAGGTGTGCGGGACTTTATGTAAAATTTAAAAAATGAAAATGCATTATAAAATTTTTTCCTTTATGATTTCACTTTTTTAACTTTAGTTAGTGTGTAATGTTGCTGTTTGAGCATAAATAACATCTGCAAAGTTACGACGCTCAAAGTTCAATGCAAAGGGAGTTATTTTCTTTTAAAGAATTCTCTGTTTAAGGACTACAACAAGCTTCTTCCCGGGTTGGTGACATCACAAACCCCAAAATTTACATAAACCTTGCAACAAAGGGGGTGAGGCCAGGGGTGCTTCTCAATTCTTATTTGTGCATCCTCGTTTCCTTTCCTCGCATCTTAGCTCCACCCTTTCAGGATGCGAGGGAAGGACGCAAGGAAAAGACGTGAGGACGGAGGAATTGAATCAAGTGAAATGATATCCTCGCTCCCTTTAGCGTCACTTCAAAGCATCATCAGCTGCACTCGAGGGATCTACCCATATGTTGTTAAAGTGTGGTTATTTAAAAAAAAAATTATAATAAATATTAAAGCAAGATGCTCCGTTGAAATATGTGAGATGTAAAGTTTATTTAAACTGCAAAAGTAAAGCATACATTTAAATTGTGACAGATATGAAGGGGGTGGCGAATGTATACGTGCGTCAGCTTTCTCAACGAGAAAGACTTCCACAAAGGATACATCTGTGTATCCTCGCTCATGACTCCTCAGGAAGCTTCCTCACTCCTCGTTCCTCGCGGTGCATAGGATGGAGGATGGAGGAGCGAGGAAACGAGGAGGGATATTGAGAAGCACCCCAAGTTGGGCTGCTTTAGAGAAGAGGAAGAGTTGTTGTAGTAGAGTGTTGTTGCCTTGCTCTCATTTTACACCAGACTGCTTCACAAACGAGGGTCAATTCAACGCTGGATTTACACAAAAGATTAACATGACGGCACATGCTAGTCAATGAGTTGAATCAACTCCACAGCAACTACATAAATTTATCCACTAACCATTCAGAAACGTCTCTCCATCAGTGTCCGACTCCGGTTTGAACAATGTAAGGCTGAACACCGTTACTGACAATCCTCATTTTGGCTGCGTGAGATCCTCCAGCTTTGTTGTTGTTGAGAAACCGAAATGCGAGCTGTTAAAGCTCCGCCCTCTTCTGGAAAGCGGACTGGGAGCAGCAGCTCATTTGCATTCACAAAAATAGCGTGTTTTTGCTCACACCCAAATAGGAGCAAATTTGACAAGCTATAATAAATGATCTGTGGGGTATTTTGAGCTGAAACTTCACAGACACATTCTGAGCGCACCAGAGATTTATATTACATCTTGTGAAAAGGGGCATAATAGGTCCCCTTTAACATTTATTGTGTGAAAATGATCTAATTTTTCTAAAAAAAAAATCTAAAAAATCAGTTCAGTTGTGGTGTCATTTTCACCACAACAAGCAATTTTGCCACTAATCAAGTTTTTCAAAAGTTCCTGGTTATCAAAGAGACAACACTGTTGAAGAGCTTGAGAGACATGAACTGTGAAAAAACCCCCACAAAAATCAAGGTTAATATTATTTGTAAACAATAGTTTTATTGTGCAACAAGCTCTAATTGTGTCAAATTATACAGAAAGTGTGAAAATTTTATTACATATTACAAAATGCTAGCTATGAAATTAGTCTTGTATTGTGGTGGAAATCAGATAGTGGTAGAAATTTCATTAATAAAAGGACAGAACTATCTTGTGATTTATGTATATACCCTAATAAACATATTTAGTTGACAAATTAAATAAACAAGTGATTAAATGAAGTCCATAGGCAATACAAGAAAGATGTAGGAATGGTTTCAAAGGTGGGCACAAAAAGTAATGATAATTATAACTTCTGCAACATCTGGACTAAAAAGAGCCCCATTGCTCTCAGCAAAGTCAGGCTGTTATCTGTCATCTTTGCTTTTAGAATTTGGAAGAATGTATTTGAATATTAAAAAACTTCCTGTTGCGCTTCCCTTGCTATGAATTATCAAAGCTCAGCAGGAGGCAGATCTAATCAACCACTGTCTTCCTCCATCAGTCCGACTGTCTCCAAAGCTGCTTGCCGAGGAACGAACACAGGGAAGGAAGTTTGTTGCAGTAAAAAAGTATGACATTTTTTCAGAACAACTAGACCTGTAAAGTCGAAGGCCCATGTGGTTTCCACCGACCTCCAGTACAACTTCACTGTGAGAACAAAGAGGAGCCAACATGAATTGGATGCTGCAATGGAGACATATAGAATATTCCTTGCTTTAATCAGGCTTTCTGGGAAGATCCGTCAGAGGTAAACAATTATTTTTTGAAGTACACCATCGGTTGCGTCAGACGAGGGCTATACGGACGCATCCCTGCATTTTCTCGGAAGAGGAATTAAGCTTTGCTCTACGAAGCCATTTGCATACAGGCAATTTTCAACTCCATTTGTGAATAAATACAAAGCCAGACATTTGCCAGCTGCTTCTTTCATCAATTCCCTAATAAACCCACGGAAAGCAGGAAAGGGGGCAGAAAAAAGGATCTTATTAAGGCTTTGTATTAGTCAGATATTAAAACCCAATCTTTAATGTGAGCCAAGGGGCATTTCACACTCGATGTGTAAATTTCCCATGAATCACTGAGGGCATCACTTCACACGCTGGCTGAGGGAAACCCCCCTCGAGGGAAACAAGTCAACTCTTTCATTTCGCAACTCCTTTTCTCTCTCCCCGCCACCGCTGTCTCCTTTTTTCTTCCACTTTCATCAGTCTGGTGTCACTTGAAAGGCAGCAGCGAGAAACAGAAGAGGAGAACTCTGGGTAGCAGAGCTTCCTTTAGAAGATGCGCTGTGTGAATGCAGCTGGGTGCACGAGTTAACCAAGCGAATCGGCCACTAATCCGTTAAGGATACAGGCAGGTGCGGGTGCCACCTTTTTTAATGCAGCAAACTGGGAAAAGGAGGCAGGAACTGGTGCCACCCAATCCCATAATGCACGCTGCTTCCTGCACCCGCAGCAGACACGGTCGAGCGTCGATTGTCTGCTCGCCCTTTGTACTCATCTTTTTCGCCCCGTGGACGTCTGACTGCAGGACTGGCAGTCACGGTGTGCGGAGCGGGAAAATGCGATAGAGGCGTCTGTGTGAAATTCCTTTCATGGGGGACTAGGTTGCACATTTCCCCCTCTTTTTCTGGAAGCCACAGCTAATTTTACGCACCCTTATCTGGCCCCTTTTCACTGGCAAGGCGCCTGCTTCTGCATGGGTCGGAGGCACTGGGCCATTTGCCACGCTTCGAAGACGGAGCGAGAGAGAGATGCTCCTTGGGGTCTCTCCCTGCTCAGAGGATGTGGGGTGGCTCTCCTCCTGTTTCCATGGCAGCGCCGGGCTTTATTAGAATCCCATTCCAGATGCGGCACAACAGCCTTCTGTCCCTGCCCCCTTCGTGCTCGAGCCATCTTTCCCCCCCGCCTCATGCCCCCTGACTGTTTTCCAACGGTTAAGAAACTTGTCAAAAGTGAGGGATGGCGCGGCGCGTTGATAAATGAAGCGTAATGGGATAACCGCCGCGCGATTTCACACTCCGATAGCCCGTGGCACTGCCACTACTCAAGGCAACCCGTTCCCCGTGCCACATTGGGGGAAAGTGCCCGTGACCGAGTCTTTCCTGTCACCAATATCCCTCTGGCCTCAACCTCTGCAATAAGATGCGACACCTCTGCCATGGTGGTGCAAAATTCAGAATTGAAGAATTGTCTCCCTTTGAATTCATGAGTGTGGATTTGAATTGAATTGGCAACAACAGACGAAAAGCTGGAATTTGAGTTGGAACGACAGGAAGGGGGAATTTTTACTGAATTGTAATTCTAAGAAATTCAACACAGGTAATGCATTCTGGGAAATGAAGTGTTCTTCAACCCTGGTCTACAAAAATTAGTTAAATAATAATAATAATCAAAAAAATTAAAATTGAAATATTAAATATAAAAATATTAGAATATAGGAACATAAAAATACATAAAAAATAAAATATAAAAATATAAAATATATAAAAGATGAAAAAAACATTCATTTACTTTATTTTTTAATATTAATTATTTTACTAATATACGATTACAGTATATATATATATATATATATATATATATATTAAAATATAAGAATATAAAAATATAAAATATACTGTATATATGCTGTATCAGTAGATGTATATATATATATATAAAAATTATTATTATTAAAAAATAGAAAAAATGCCAACAATTAAAATGTAAATAAAAAATATAATATAAATAAAAAATACATAAAAAATATATAAATAAAATATATAAACAAATAAAACAAACTGATTAGACATTTGTCTCTCTCTCTCTCTCTCTCTCTCTCTCTCTATTATCTATCTCTCTGTCTATCCATTTATCCATCCATCCATCCATCCATCCATGCCTGTTATGCCTATAAACATTCAGACTTGTAAATTGTAAATTTTTCACAACTTTCAAACAAGTTTTTGTCAAGTCACCATTCAGAGTTTGTTGTGATTACTTATCAAGTTAAAAATTAGTTATATGAATCTCTATGAATTTCAATAATTCTACTTTGCATTACAATTCAAATTGCAATTCTGCATCCTGTTTGCTACCTCAATTTAAATTCAATTCACTTTGAATGGCATTCAGTTCAGAATGGTGCACAACCCTTAAAAATTGACAACATTGTTCACCAGTGAGAGGGAGAAACGTACAGAATCTGTTGAGGGCATCCGGAGCATCCTGTTTTCTGACGTCTTAAGTACTTTCCGATCCAAATATGTGTTACGTCCCGAGCCGAAAATAAAGAGCAATGGAAAATGAGATGATTTAGCAGGCTATTATGGGCTATTATTTTTGTTAGACAGCCCTCTGGGTGTGGGGTGCCAAAACGTGGGCCTGACACCCATTAGCCAAACTCATCCATGTGCATGTCACGGTCAATAAGACCCCACTAAAATGTCATCGCCCTAATAGCTACTTACTGCCAGAGCACACACAGGACCCATCTCACGGTCCTCTTATCACGATGGTTCGCAGGCGTCCCATGCAGCTTAGCGGGAGATAATAGCTTTCCAAGCATCACGATTCAGCGTCTGGAAAAGAAAGGCCAAATTATTTTTCTCTGTTCACGGGTACGGTTAGCATGCTAGTCTTTCCCGCTTCCTTACAGTATTGTACAGAAAGGACAGCGTAGGGAATAGGGATGCAGTGATGGATGATGGCTAGAATACTAAACAATCCACTGGGTATTACAAAAGCCTGTCTTACAGGCGGAGTTAAATTTGTTTGTATTGCCAGCTCAAATGCGAAGGATTAGCGAGAATGTGAGGAGAATTCTTAAGTTAGCAGATGTGAGGCGACCTTGTCACACACAGGAAGGACGGCCGTTTGCAACAGGGAGACTACAGTTATAGACATAACGCATTCATGCGAGAATTTCAGGCTTGTATTGATGAGGGCGATGAAGCTTTGCCGCTTCTAATGAGCGAAGTGTGAGAGAACTGAAAATGTGGATGCATTAATGTAGCCAACCTACACCTTTGCAATTCTTCTGGAAGGTGATTTTAATAGCAAACTTAAACATAATACAGCCAATAACATTCCTGTAGCTCAAACAGAAAAGCATGGTGCTAGCAATGCCAGGGTTTTGGGTTCGAGGCCCAGGGAATGCATGCACTGATGCAATGCAAATGAATGCATGTCGCTTTGGATAAAATAATAATATAGGAGTATTCACTCTTGCTTTTAAATGCATTTGATAATTTTACGTGACTTATGTGAGCATACAGGTCAATTGCCCCTGTAATAATTGACATCTAAAAACACTTTTGACTGTATAAACATGCATATGTAATTACGCTTACAATATCAAGCATGTCAATGTTCCCTCTGTACAGCATTTCCAGCGTATTACAATAAGGCCCAATCCTTCAGATTTTTAGATATTATATAAAAAAATATTAAATATAAACATTTGAATATATTACATTTATATATAATATATATGGGCCATTCTACAGAATTGGTGCAAACTGCTGTCCCACAACCATAAAACACATTTAAAAGCATTTAAGTATTCAAATCTTAGAGGTTTACTAAGATCCTTCTATTATCTATTGAATCCCACAATAATATTTAAAATATCAGTAAGCTTAATATATATAAAATCATAATTTATTGGGTACTTTTTATTTGGAGGTGGCTGTCCCGAACCCTAACCCCTAAATATCAACTTTTGAAAATTATTTTGAAATAATTTTTGCAATTTTTTCCATTGTTGTTTTTAAAAATATCTTTTGGTTTAAAATTTATTTTATATTTTCTTTGTAAAACATGAAATTTTACGTAAAAAAATGTGTCCCGAATTTTCATGTCACTACCGAAACAGTGTATGTTTTAGTCCATTGGCTGAGACTGATTTTAACCACACCCCTACATTTTTGATCAGGAAATATTCCTGTCTCCCTCCCTCTCATAGCCCTTTTTTCATAGTAGATAGGTACCATCATTTTCAAAAGCCTGAAAATCTGTGTGTAACTTTAAGGAACGTCACTACCAAACACCTTTTTATGCAATTAAGCAAACTTTTTTGGGTGTTATTCGATAAAATATAGTTTTTGTGTGTACACAACTGTTCAGAACTGTGCTAAGTAACCATGTATTGATTATCATATTTGAGCTAGGTTCAAAAGTATCTAAAATTGTCACTACCGAAACAGTCACGACCAAAACTTGAAGTTTCGATTGTAACATCGTTGTTTTTTTGGGTGTTATTTGATAAAATATAGTTTTTGTGTGTGTACAACTGTTTAGAACAGTAGTAGCTAACCATATCCTGATTAGCATCTTTGAGCTAGGCTCAAAAAAATCTAAAATTGTCACGACCGAAACAGTCACGCCCGAAACATGTCCTGAAGTTTTGGTTGTGACATCATTGTTTTGGTATTGACAAAAGAAGACATAATCCTTTATTTGGGGGAAATAACTCAATTTTAATACAGTTATGAAAATCATTAATATTTTATTATGTTTTAGTAGTGTTTTAGTATGCGAGTTAAAATTCTGTAATGTGATGTGGTCGCTACCAAAACATTACCGTCACTACCGAAAATGTGCAGTTATGACCAAAAACATGGGATATTTTGTCAAAAATAAAGTATATTGAATTATCAACTAACGTTATTATTATGTTTGGTTCAATGTATATTCAAACTAATGAATCCTTAACTTTAAAATCACATAAACTTCATGCTTTTCACAAAGATTGGATTCAAAATACAACAAATCTCATAAATTACACTTGAAATATTGTTAAAATTGTAATTGTTATTGATCTACCTGTGAAAACTTTTTAACAAAATAGCAAAAAATATATTTACAAGGTAGATGTAAACAAAATCTCAATAGGGCGATATAAGCCTTCTTATTAAATTATTTATTATTGTGTTTCGGTAGTGGCAAATCTGAGGAGAGGAAAAATATTCCAAAACTTTCAGAAAATACAATATAAGAATTAACTGCATAATTACAAGAAATGTGTACCTTGGATATTGTGCAATTTGCATACATACAAAATTTGTGGATAAAGACACATGTTTCCAACTCCGACTTTGAACCAATTCTGTAGAATGGCCCACATATATAATATAAATAATTTATAATAATATAAATAATATATATATATATATATATATATACACACATTTGTAATATTTTATATATATTAATAAAAAATAATATATACATTTGAAGTACAATTGAACCATATAATGTAAGTGCAACCCAAAAACATGTGAAAAATGACCTCTGCCTTGTGCTCACAAAACTTGGAGGCAAGTTTATAGTTTTAAACAGCGTCATCTCAACAAGCATCTGCCTCATATTCCCTCCGCAAGTAATAGATGCAGCCGAATGTGTTCTCGGCATTTATGTGCAAGAGTGACACTGGAAAATGCATAATTCATTTTCATTTGTGAGAAATAAATTGGGGAGGGTGGGGAGGGGGAGGCTCTGCTCCGATATCTCAACGAACGCCTCTCTCTGAGACAGCTGGATGCACGTGGCTGGGTAATAACATTAAATTGGTTCTGTCAGGTAATTTCTACAAGTGTTAGCCACACTGGAGGCTGGGATGCACCGCAATCAGAAGAGAAGGAATCTCTGTGTCTGTGTGTGTGTGTGTGTGTGTGTGTGTGTGTGTGTGTGGAGGGGGGGTATCGAATCACGGCTCATCCTAAACTGCTCTGCGGCCGCCTCCTCTCTCCTCGCCGCCTGGCCTCCATGAAGGTAATTGCAATCTGGGCTTGACGCTGTAAATATTGACCCTCTTGACCTGTTTCTCTGATGGGATTCTAACTGGGGACGTCACTTTTGGGGGTGTGTGGGAATGTGTGTGGGTTAGAGAGTGTGTTATATAGAAACACTGAAACTGAAAGATCAGATGGTACCGAATATATGCGTATATATGCATGTAATGCTATCAAAGCTTTACATGCATAAGCTGATAATACATTCTCTTTCATTACAGAACTGAGGTTTACATTCTGCAATGGAAGAACATCAGTCCAGTTTTCATCTTTATGGTCACGTACATGCCGTCACTGTTCTGTACAGACAGAATTTAGTTGTTTATGAGAATGACGATCACATTATGCAACCAAGCTCACTCACATTCACATAAAGAGAGAATGTTGTGTTTAAAAAAAGCAATTTAACAAAGACAAAAAAACCTGTGCCTCTATCAACAGCGGTTCACAAAATTCTCAATGCCTGATTAAAAACGTAATCCGTTATTGTGATATCTAGTTCTAGACAGACAAAAGAGTTTTTCTTTAACAGTTAGCATAATGTGAAGCAAGTAAGCTAAGCTTGCAAAAAGTAATGAAATGTTTAATTTGACTGTTTTTAACTTTGGCAATATTATATGATGTATATGTAACTTAAAAAACTAATTTCATACTTAAAAATATAAACAGTGAAGTGGTTTTATATATATATATATATATATATATATATATTATATTATTAGTGCAGTCAAATTGATTAATCGTGATTAATCACATCTAACATAAAAGTCTGTAAATATATAATATGTGCGTGCATTATATATATATATTAATCATGATTTGATTTGACAGCACTTACATATATGCTATCAAATCGATTAATCGCGATTAATTGCATCTAACATAAGTCTGTAAATATATAATATATGTGCGTGTATAATACATATATATATATCGTGATTGATTTGACAACACTAATATATATATTATATATATAATTATATTTATATATGTGCTGTCAAATCGATTAATCGCGATTAATCGCATCAAACATAAAAGTTTGTAAATATATAATATATGTATGTGCATAATATATATATATTAATCGTGAATATATATATATATATGTGTGTGTGTGTGTGCTGTCAAATATATGTATGTGCGTTATATATATATATATATATATATATATATACACACACATATATATACACACACTTTGGATAAAAGTGCCTGCTATAAAACATTTTTGGAATATTATATGTAACATTTCCCAGCTGATAACATTACCTTTATTACATTTGAAAATTTTTAATATATCAGAAATATACATGTTTGCATGGCATTATAACACAACAATATGATTATCATATGAAGGGTGAAGGGGCATCTGAGGCCCAAATCTTTCCCACACCTTAATATTGAGCCTTGACACCTGCTTCTTAACTTACCTTGCAGGCTTCTATAGTTCTCTGCCCTACTAATAAAGCTGTGCAATGACGTTTGAGCTGAAACAAGTTGCTCTTTCAGGAAGTTTATAATGTTCTACTGACACCAGCGTCTCCTATTACTCTTGATCTATGGGCTCTGTAAGGTCATTTCATCCCCGTGGCAACACCAACGTCACGCTGTTCCTTGACTCACAGCTTAGACAAATGCCACTGACCGCTACTGATCTCAAACAAACAATTGGTTCTCTTGGCGAGCGGTCCTTCCCGTCGCTAATGTCAGCCTCACAAACACTAACTCTGACTGACCCAAACACCAACGCATAAACAAAGCAAAAAGCCATCCATGCAATCACATCGCTTGAGAAGAGTCTGCGGATGGTGGGAAGGTTCAGTCTCATCGCTTTGTTCCAACTCTTAAGTTCTTAAGTTTGGTGGTGCTTGATAAGACAAGCAACCAATCAAAACACCTTAGCAATTGCTAAAAAACACTCAGAACATCTTAACCATACAGTAATGCCCTGACAACCACCTACAACACTCTGTCATCATGGTGACTAGTTTGGTACTGGCAAGAACCACTCACATTTTCTTCAGAGAATGTAAAAATCTAGTCTGTATGGCTCTTCCTCTTTTCCTTTCCTCTCCCAGGCTGATATTTTGGGGTCTGGGGACATCTACAGATCTAACGAAGTGGAGATGAAGCAAATGGGCTGCAGTGAAGCACACAGGCTAAAAGTCTGCCGGTCCAAACTAGATTTTAATCATGTCACTGGTATTTGACATCGGAACTGGGAAATCCAATGCTTTTTAGTCAAGCGGTTCGTTCGTCTTAATCAGTTCAAAAAACCAATTCATCACTCAAAAAGTGTTCTTAAAAGTCTCATGCTGCTTTTGATTTAATTTTATGTGAATTCTTTAGTGATGTTTGCTAAAACAAGAATTACTATTGCTTGCTCATACTTACGCAAAGAGGTTTGAAAACATGCGACTGTATTCTGCGGTCTTTGTTGTTTATGAGTCTTACTCTTTATTTTGAGTACCAAGTAACTGATTCATCATCTCTGCAATCATGAGCTTGCAGCCTGAATTGATGAGATAAAAAGACCAAACAGTAAAATAATGGCAAGAAAACTTTCAACACATGATTCTTATGAACTGAATGGATCTTTTCAATCAGTTGCTTTGATTCAGTCTGACAAATCCTTCACTGAATCATTGAATCAACATCACACTCACTTACCGAACTGCAAGTTATCATTGCGATGTACGTTATAAAATGAAGCACGCAAAACGTAAATTAGCGTAATTCTAACTGGCTGTTCATTTGCAACAGATTTGTAATAAAATGAGAATTTAATAATAATAAAAACATTTATATTTGTGCTGTCAAATCAAGTATCTAATCGCATATAACAAAAGTTTGTAAATATATAATGTGTGTGTATATATACACATTATGTATACTATATATATATATATATATATATATACACACACACACACATATATACACACAAAAACACATATATATGTATATATGTATATATACACACTATATTTACAAACATTTGTTAGATGCGATTAATCGTGATTAATCGATTTCACAGCACTTACAAACAAACACTTATACTCACACACGTGTATATATATATATATATATATATATATATATATATATATATATATGCATATATACATGTGTGAGAGAGTATAAGTGTGTGTAAGTGCTGTCAAATCGATTAATCACGATTAATTGCATCTAACATAAGTTATATATAAGTATATATATATAAACAAACTTTTATGTTAGATGCGATTAATCGTGATTAATCGAATTGACAGCAATAATTTATATATAAATGCTAATATGGTTGGCAAGGTGTTGCTACGTTTTTGCTATGGTAAGAGTTTTGATGTCAATAATAATAATAATGTATTACAAATACTTATTATTATTACTACTACCTTAGCAACCTTTGTGGCTGTGACTTCCATGAGCAAGCAGCACTCACATTTTCTTAAACAAAAAAATCTTTTTAAATAATGCTACATATCACTATGTTTTCAAATAAGATTTACAAATTGTTTTAAGTATTGTGTTTATGGCCTATGATTCATGCCACCCACCTCAGTTTTACTCCCAAACAAAATCATTGTAAATAAGTTTGACAGAATCATTAAAAAGAAGAAAAAGAAGCTGTGTAAACATAGTTCTGATTTAAGCTGTGTTTTTTTTTTGTTTTTTGTTTTTTGCACGAATCTAAAATAAGCACCTCATTAACTGCTTTGACGTGCCTTCTCCATGCTTTCTCAGGTGAATCTGAAATCAATCGTTCTTTCAGGTCAAAAGGCATTATCTCTACACCCAATGCAATTTCAGCAACTGAGGCGAAGGCAAAAGTTTCAGGCTTGAGGAGCTTATTAGCGTTTAATTTCCTCTCCAGACACAATGCAGCTCTTTCTACGGCTGTGGAGGAGCAAATAGTTCCCATAACATGGCATTGTTATAAAACTATGGCCTACAAGCTAGCTAATGGTCAGCGCTTTGTCCTTTCTCAACTGAACTCGGGCCGCTTTTGTGCCACAGGTAGAAGCAGGTGCAAAGAACCTAATTCCTTTTCCATCCCCTTCTAACCCCTTCCACACTCTTCCCCTCCTCATAGACAGACAATCAATACTTTATCAGCCGCCAGACAGCTAAAGCTACAGCCGCGCCACTAGAGAAGCAATTAGTCGCCTTAACAAAGACGGACGCTTGTCTCCATCCCGAACAAAAGGAAGCGACGGCCGGGAGAGAGAAAACAAACTCCACATCAAGGTGTTTTTGTCACTTTGCATTTGGATGCCAAGCGCCTCACGCCGGCCCCTAATGGATATTGAATAGACAGGCGCACATTAGGAAACCGCAGCAAACAAACAAATAGCCCTTATCGGGGCAGGCTATTCATTTGAAAAGCAACGTGGGAACCCTGAGGGGACCCTTGAAGAGAAAACAAGAGAGGGACCGAAAGAGAGAGACACTTCTTTGTTCCACTCATCCCCGGAGTATTCGCCACCGTTACGTTTTTCCCGCTACGATCATTCAAAGCTAATTGGGTGACAGGGAGTTCTGAGTCGGCAATATCGCATGTTTGCTTTGACACAAAGGCGAAACTCAGCAGGGCAAGATGGCGCGTAAACAAGCGTGACAGTCGCTCCTGACGCTCTACCATTCATTTGTTAATTAAGACGGATGACTCATTACGGTCTTGTAAGCTACGTGCGCTATGGGGAGAGACGGAGAGAGACGCTTCACTCCGGTGTCAGTTGTATAATTGATGCCAGAGCTTGCTGAAGATCTGACGCGCTCTTCCCTCACATGTTTTCAACGAGATGAGGGCCTTTCATTCACTGATGACACACAGGAGGCAGCGTGGGTAAGCCTGCGGCAGAACATACACTAGCCTACGCACTTCAAAAAGGGCATCGTATACTGTACAGCGCCGACACGCACGCGTCATTTCACACACACCGCTTCCAAAAAAAAGAAAATCTGTCTCGAAGGGCAAGCCAGATTCTAGATTCAACCTCAGACGGCGTGTCCAAGAACCACACGGTCTGTTCACAGTCCGCCTGATCACACAAAAATGGCTGGTACTGTCTGAAAACGGCAGTTTTAATCTGGGGCCAGTTGCATAAACATAGCCATTATGTTAAGACCTAGTGTCTTAATATCTAGTATGACCCACTAGCAGTTAGTAAAGGGGCAGTCAGTCTTACTTTTTGGTAATTAGACCAATCTACTTTTTTATGTAACTTTCATGTAAATTTGATGACTAGCCTTAGCAGTTTATGCAACAAGACCCTGATTGGTTGAGTAAGTCGTAGAGTGACTTCAATGAGTTTTTCATTAAAACTAACTAAATTCTTAAAACAAAATTCTTTTGGTTGAAAAGCTGCACTGCATAAGATATTATCTTGTATCTTGAATACAAGTTTTGTTTGATAACTGCACTTTTTCATTGGTTTTTAACTTGTTTACACTTAAAACAAGTATAAAAAACTGGCAGCGCAGTAAGAAAAAAAATGCACTTATATTCAAATAAGTCTTGATATCTTATGCAGTGTTGATTTCAGGCGAAGGATTTCGACAAAAATACTTGTTAAGAATAGGATTTTTGCGGTGTGGACATTTGTAAAGCTATCAGTTGAGCATGTTTACATGATTCACACATTAAACATGGATTCAGGCATGAATATGTGACAGTTAAGACAATATAAATGTTGCAAAAGATAATTTCAAATAAATGTTGTTCTTTTGAACTTTCCATTCAATAAAGAATCCTGGAGAAAAAAAACAAAAAAAACAAAACAAAACGTGTATCACGGTTTCCACAAAAATATTAAGCAGCACAACTGTTTTCAACACTGATAATAATCAGAAATGTTTCTTGAGCAGCAAATCAGCATATTAGAAGGATTTCTGAAGGATCATGTGACACTGAAGACTGGAGTAATGATGCTGAAAATTCAGGAATAAATTACATTTTAAAACATATACAAATAGATAATATTATTTCACAATATTACTGTATTTTTATCAAATAAACACAGCCTTGATGAGCACAAGACTTCTTTCAAAAACATTTTAAAAAAACTGACCGACCTCAAACTTTTGGATGGTTGTGGAAATTAGCTGGACGAGCTTGTACAGTTTGTAGCATGATTTCAGCTTAAGAAAAACAATTTATGGTACCATTGCTGGCAGAATTTATTCCTTAAATTATTAAAAAACATATTTTTACACAGATTTTAGACTTCACCCGTTCAATTAGACAGAAGCTGTTCTTATATAAGGTTGAAATAACTGGCTGTGGGAGTTAATGATATGGCCGCAAAGTGAACTGACTTGCTTTAAAGTACTCATTAATTTTGAACAGACAGAATCTTTGATCACATAGTCTACACCAATTTTCCACTTATTTTCTGTACACTGTTTAGGAAGACCGTCTTGTAATATTTTAAATGTGGGATTTATTCCAGGCCAGCCTATTATTTTGTGGTAAAACGCATTTTACTCCTAACTGGCATTTGGTAACACTTTGCCAAAAGTCTTTTAATGCATTAATTATGCCTTGTAATGCACCTTATAATGCATTGAATGGTCTCATGAATAATTGCAACCACAGTTATAATACATAATATATAATGCTACTTATGTTATGCCTCTAGAGGTATTACACAAGTATAATCAGTGTTGGGTAAGTTACTCTTAAAAAGTAATAAATTACTAGCTACTAATTACATCTTCAAAAGTGGTGTATACTCTAAAAAATTATTGGATTACTTTTTAATAATTACTTTCTAAATACCACATCAACCTCGACGAGTTGAACAATACAAGGACAGACACGAAACTGCACTTTTAATTCTTTCAAATAAACAATATATAATTGCATAATTTACTCTTGAACTGACCAAAGTGTGTTAACGGTGAAGTTTACATTAAAAACATACATTTTAACATTAAATTTAATGTTAAATCCACTATTGTTTTATATAGAATTGTACTATAGTCTATACAGTAGGTCTGCATGATAAATCACGATTTATCGCAAATTTTATCGCACATGATTTGGCAAAGGCTGCGATTATTTTATGTGCAGCTTGTCAGAGCTGTACGGCTCTGTGATCATTAGTAAATGCTTCTCCATCTGAAAGCCAGAGGGCGCTCTCGCGCAGAAACTCCAAATATGCCCTGCCGCAGAAGTAGATAACATTCCAGGAAATCCCTACGGGCATAATACTATGGCTGTAGCTGAATAAACAGAAGATTGAAACGCTTTGATTAAACATGACTAATAAACACACGACTGCCTTATTCTGTGTAAGAAGCCACATCATCTCACAGAAGGATGCTCAAAGTGAGTTTGGAGTAAAAACATGTTATTAAATGTTGTCTTTTGTTGGACAAGATGTTAATAAATGCTCACGTCTGGAAAGATGTTGACACGTGTTACTTTATCAAATGTGCGAATCAAACTCACAGTGCTTTCAGATGGATTAACATTTGGAGCCATACTTCATTGATAAGATGCGCATAAAAAAAACAAAACAAAAAAAACAAATCGCAGCCTTTGCGATTCCATAATTGCACTAAGAATCGCGTTTAAGCGCGATTTCAATGTTATTTTTCGTGTTGTGCCATACATTGTGCAGCCCTAATATACAGTATTTAATGCAATTACATCAGAAGTAACTGTAATTATATTACAGAAAAAGTAATCCCTTAACTTTACTTTTTCAAGGGAAAAGTAATTAAATCACAGTAATTAGTATACTTAGTATAATTCATTAAAACACATGACAATCTGCACATATTATAATGCATTTTAACTTTGTTTACAAATATTTATGAAAAGATATACATACATTATAATACCTTTATAATGCATCATACATATGGCTTTAATTAATAATAATTAATTAATACCTAAAGTTTTTTACAAATCAGTCAGATGGTCTGTTCTTCTCTAAGAAGGCAGATTTAACTGCAATGAGCAGCAGACTTTATGTTGATTGATGAAAGTCAACATGAGATTAGATTCACGCTTACGGTGGCAGCTGCCCGTTTTTCTAAAACGAGTCGAACTCTCGCAGTCTAGAGACACGGAGTACTTGGACGTCCTTGGTCGACTGTGCGTGGCACTCGTTGAGCAGTGGGAGCTGGTTTTTAATGGAAAGCGAACAGTGGGAGAGAATCTCCCGTTTGAACGCGGGAGCCCCCGCACTACACACACACACACGGCCGATGAGTAACGTGAACGCAAGCGCTGGGTGAATGGATACGGCTTCATGAATTCAACATCCTCCTCAACACGTGCACATATGACAGGCTGAGGACGTGCAGCAGGCAGAACAGTGGGAATCAGTCTGAATCAAGCCCACTTTCTCTTTCTGTTGCTGTCAATCATAACATATCTCCCCATCTTTCTCTTTCTACCCCTCAGTGCACAATCCATCCCAGAATCCTTTGCTTTCATTACCAGAGGCGAGATGCCCTGCTCACCCGCTGTCTGTTTGGTCCTCACCTCTCTCTGAAGTGACCAAGACCTGCATCACATTCACATCACACATCCGACATTTAGAACCAATGAAATGCTGCTAAACACATCGAGTTCCCTGCATCCCCTACATGAAGTGAGACTGACTATATATACACCAGCGTTTGCTTTAAAATTCACACAATATCCAGAGTTTCAGGATGTTATGATTTGTGAAAACACTTTGTGTGTCCTTTTTCTGGAATTCTTAACTTAAGATTTTATGTGAATGCTGCATTTTATTTCTATGCTAATAATTCATCACACTGTCTAAGATACATATACAGATGCATAAGCTTAAGTTTAATATTATTATGGTAATAATTTACATTAAAGTTCAATATGTTTAATATGCATTAGGCACCCTAACAATGAACTTTTTTTTTTTTTTTTTTCACCAGTATTTTTAAAATATGCTTTTGTTCATTTTTAAAGGGGACCTATAATGCCCCTTTTACAAGATGTAATATAAGTCTCTGGTGTGTGTCTGAAGTTTCAGCTCAAAATACCCCACATATCATTTATTATTATCTTGTAAAATTTGCCCCTATTTGGGTGTGAGCAAAAACACAGCGTTTTTGTGTGTGTCCCTTTAAATGCAAATGAGCTGCTGCTCCCGGCCCCCTTTCCAGAAGAGGGCGGAGCTTTAACAGCTCACGCTTCGGTTGTTCAACAACAACAAAGCTGGAGAATCTCACGCAGCCAAAATGAGGATTGTCAGTAACGGTGTTCAGCCTTACATTGTTCAAACCGGAGTCGACACTGATGGAGAGACTCAGGAAGAAGTTACAACTTTTAGGATGAAACTGGATGTTTCTGGATGGATAGTGGTTAAATTTATGTAGTTGCTGTGGAGTTGATTCAACTCATCGACTAGCATGTGCCGTCATGTTAATCTTTTGTGCAAATCCAGCGTTGAATTGACCCTCGTTTGTGAAGCAGTCCGGCGTAAAATGACAGCATGGTAACAACACTCTACTACAACAACTCTTCCTCTTCTCTAAAGCAGCCCAACATGGCCACACTCCCTTTGTTGCGTGTTCTCGGGGGCGGGGTTTATGTAAATTTTAGGGTTAGTGATGTCACTAACCCGGGAAGAAGGTCGTTGTAGTCCTTAAACAGAGAATTCTTTAAAAGAAAATATCCTCCTTTGCATTGAACTTTGGGCGTCATTACTGCAGATGTTGTTTATGCTCAAACAGCAACATTACACACTAACTAAAGTTAAAATAGTGAAATCATAATCAACCACCCCTTTATTTCACGCTCGTCCATAAGACATTAACTGTTAATTTCTTTTTAACAATTAATTTGTTACTGTACTTAACATATTATACACTACCGTTCAAAAGTTTGGAATCTGTAAGATTTTTTATGTTTTTAAAAAGTTTTGTCTGCTCACCAAGGCTGCATTTATTTAATTAAAAATACAGTAAAAACAGTAATATTTTGAAATATTATTACAATTTAAAATAACTCTTTTCTGTTTGAATATATTTTTTATATTTTATAAAGTAATTTATTCCTGTGATGGCAAAGCTGAATTTTCAGCATCATTACTCCAGTCTTCAGTGTCACATGATCCTTCAGAAATCATTCTAATATGCTGATTTGCTGCTCAAGAAACATTTATGATTATTATCAATGTTGAAAACAGCTGTGTACTTTTTTTTCAGGATTCCTTGATGAATAGAAAGTTCAAAAGAACAGCATTTATCTGAAATACAAAGCTTTTGTAACATTATACACTACCGTTCAAAAGTTTGGGGTCAGTAAGAATTTTTATTTTTATTTTTTTGAAAAGAAATGAAAGAAATTAATACTTTTATTCAGCAAGGATGCATTAAATCGATCAAAAGTGACAGTAAAGACATTTATAATGTTACAAAAGATTATATTTCAAATAAATGCTGTTCTTTTGAACTTTCTATTCATCAAAGAATCCTGAAAAAAAAAATATTGTACACAAATATTTTGTACAATTACATATTAGAATGATTTCTGAAGGATCATGTGACACTGAAGACTGGAGTAATGATGCTGAAAATTCAGCTTTGATCACAGGAATAAATTACTTTATAAAATATATTCAAACAGAAAAGAGTTATTTTAAATTGTAATAATATTTCACAATATTACTGTTTTTACTGTATTTTTAATTAAATAAATGCAGCCTTGGTGAGCAGACGAAACTTTTTAAAAACATTAAAAATCTTACAGATTCCAAACTTTTGAACAGTAGTGTATAATTTTATTTCTTAAATATATTATTTTTTATTTAATTATAAATAAAAAATATGAAATATTATAATAATATTATAATCAAAATAAACCAAATTAAATATATTATTATATTCATTTTTTATTTATACAAGAGAATTTATAATACCCAATTTAATAATTTAAAAAAATGTTGAAATTATTTACTTATATTTATAAATAAATAAATATGAAATGTATTATAAAAATATATATTTATATATATATATTTTTATTATAAAATATAATTTAATATTTTACAAGTAGAATTTAACATTAACCTAAATACTGTAAAAATACTGTTATTTCTTGACTAATGTTAACATTTAAACCTTATTGTAAAGCGGCACCATTTTTATTATTAAATTACTTGAAGAATGGTCCATAGACATACCTGATCTGTATTATTAAACTTAATTTTTCTCTACATAAATAGATATTCTGAAGATCTTTAACATGTTTTTCCATGCAGTTAACACAGTGATCAGATGTCAAGTTCCAAAACACGCTATAAAAGTATGTTAAAAGCATTATTCTGTAATGGAAGATACATACATACATACTATATACATGGTCACAATGATTTTGCCAAGTAAGAAAATTTAGCCCTAACCCTATCCCTAAAATCAGAGGGAAATGATAGGTGAATAACACTGATGTAGAAGCACCTAACCCTGGTTGTAAACCTAATGTTGACATAAATTGTAAACTTGTCCCTCAAATCTGATTGGTTGAATGTTGTTCCAGGGTCAACAAAGATGTTGTACTTGGTGAAATCACATTCACCTTATATACACACACCCTACAGACTGGCAAGGACAACCTTCAATATGCCAAAAAAATAAAATCTGGACTTTCCATGTATATCTGTTCATCTGTACAAAATGACTGACTTCAAAATCTCCCTACCAATGTTAAAACCCGATCTAGGTCCAGCATTTTCAGTTTACTAGCGTGCATACAGTATGTCTTTACATGCATAACGGACGGTATATACATTCCTCCATTCTGCCTCCATATGTCCCCGCTGGCGTTTATCCCTCTCTCCATCTCAACGACATCCCTGTCTCATGTTATCTCTCTCCCACACACGTTCTGTCTTTTAAGGCCGTGTATCTATCGCTCTCACTCCCCTTTCAGCTCGTCCATTCATTCCGTCTATCTCCCCTTGTCTCTTTCCGTCTCTCTGATAGACTGAGCACAAAAAAGGAACTACTTTTCCCCCAATATCTCCGTTTCCATCTACTTTTCCGCCCCCTTTTCTTCTCCATCTCAAAACCCAGACAGATGTCTCATCCCTTTTCTCTGAGATCTCTGACAGCTAAGACGAATCGCACAACATATAGAATGCGCTCATCTGTAAAAAAATTATCAAATAAAACAACAAAAAAACATTGGAATTATGTGTCTGCAGTCAGGCCGCATCTCACCGAGTGCGATTACTGTGATATCAGAGTGTGTCCTCTACGAAATGGGTTTTACAGGATTTCATTTGCTCTATACGAGGGAATCAGGTGCAGAATAGGACATCTACTTTACTGGTGTGATAGACATGGAGACATGCGACCCAGGGCAACACATATTACACACAAACACACACACACACACACACTCACTAGTTATCATGTGGCAGCTGTGAGGAAGTTTGACACCGTCTGCCATTTCTCTTTGTTATCCAGACAATCGGAGCGGAGCAGAATGTTTCTTCTCTTTCCGCTCTATATAAAGCTTTGGGCTGCAGTGTCTGTCAGAGGGATACTAAGTTTTCGACAGAGGAACTTACTGTACGATTCAAAGTGAAACTTTAGAGGAAAAGAACTCCTGGGGTGGGTTGGGGATGTGTTGAGAAATACAACGTCCCTAAGAAGGAAGATACACCATATCTGACTTCATTTGGTCTTGGGTTTACAATACATTACACTTCCATCATATTCCATACATGTATATTACCATCATTAAAGGTGAAACTATTTCTGTTTCACTAGCATCATGTTCTCTAACATTTACCCCATTTTCCACTGCCGACCAAACAGATAGTCTTGCCAGTTGTATCTGCAGATAAACAGGGATATAAAAAAGTATTTTAACATTGAAAAATGACACGCATTCCCTTTAAAGAATGATCATATTTACAAGACAAGTACAGAACCATGTTCCATGTGGGTTCTGGTTTTATCTGAGCTGTGATTTTGTGAGTTGGCTGCTGTGTTAATTAAAGAACGGTTGAAGATAATTGGTACTGTGGAATTAGTTTTTATGGAAAACAGTGATAAAGTTAGCAGGAAAACACTCATTTAGCTGGTTTATCACTGCAAACAAATTATTTTCTTACTTGTTTTCCAGTATGAATAAATAAACATTCTTAAATCAAGATGTGTTTACTTGAGAAGCAAAATAACTTGTTTTCTAAAAAATGTATCAATTATTTGAGTTTTTGCTTAACACACGAAAAAAAAAAAAAAAGAAATCTGCCAATGGGTTAAGAAAAATAAACTTAATTTAAAGGGAAAACAAGATTATTCTTCTCACAACATTGGCAGAGATTTTTTTATTATTTTAAGCAAAAAGTCGCTTCATTTTGATACATTTTTCAGAAAATTTTTGCTAAATGTATCTTGACATAAGAATGTTTAGATATTTGTACTGGAAAAGACAAAAAAAAAAAAAAATTACTGAGCTATAAAATCATTTTTTGTTAGGCTTGTGAGACCATTTTCTGTTGTGGCACAAGAATGATAAAATACAGATAAAGCATGAAGTACAAATCAAGACGCTCTTCATTTTGTTGCATTAGAGCTATAAAAGCTTACTGTCAATATGTCATAAAGAGAGTAACAGATATGAATCCAACACAACCAGTCCATTTATTTTCATCCAAAATCAATTTTGATAAATCCAAGCCCCAAGACAACTTGGAAAAACGTTAAAATAGTTCCTATCCTTATAGATATTTACCATGCTAACTATAGTTTAACCCCAAAATACCATACTTACTGTATTTTTTGTTACAACAATAACAGCCACCAGTGTCATCCAAAACATAACTTAAAATGGCCAAAAATTCAGCAAGATTCTTCAATTTTAGGTGCAAAATGATGTTCTAGCTGGTTACCAGGTCATTGCTATGCGGTTGTTAAGGTGTTCTGGTGGTTGCCAAGGTGTTGCTAGGTAGTTAACTCTTCGATCTAGATCTGGCTCAGGTTCGTCCTACAATGCAAGTATAGGGGATTTGATCAAAAGTCCATAAACAGTGATGAACGAGGTATTTCTTGAGCCCTAACCCTTAGTAAATAGCATTAATAATTTATGTAATTATAGTATTTTGACAAAACTGTGTAAAACAGGTGAAAGTGATTTTACCAAGTACAACATGCTCCTGGATCAACATTCCAATCAACCAATCAGATTTGAGGGACAAGTTTACAGTTTATGTCAAGTTTAGGCTTACAACCAGGGTTAGGTGCTTCTACATCACTGTTATTCACCTATCATTTCCCTCTGATTTTAGGGATAACTTATGGGTAGGGATAAGTTTAGGGGTAGCGTTAAGACAAAATTTTCGGACAGGAATGTTGTTCCAGGATCAACAAAATATGTTGGCAAAATTAAAGTGACCGTGTAAAGCATGGTCAATTTTTGTTCGAGAAGCGAGCAACTTCTGAGAAAAGCATCATTCAATGCTGAAATGAGCAACAATTCCATTCAGTCAGTGTGTTTTAATCAGTACAGATGACAGTCGGGTTAAAGCAGTGCGTCTGTGTGAAGCAAACATTCATTCATGTCATTTCATGGATCAAAACCGCCACGCAGAAGGGCTCCATTAATCAGCATTAACTTGCATCGAGTGGCTTTGACGTGACAGATCTCACTTGACGGGTCTTCTCTCACTTGTAATTCAACACGGAGACTTACGGCTGGACTGCAACTGAGCTTTCGAAAAAGAAAAAAAAAAATCAAGTAAGAACCTCTGAGGATCTGGCCCTCAGACAGGATGTGACTAGCTTACAGCTTCAGCTTTTAGACCTCGAGATTTCTCTGAGGATTGACAAAACGCTCCCCGCCAGGCAAACGCATGCATCTGGGGGTGGCAGGGGAGGAAGGGACGGGCTCAGACAGGGACATGCGGACGCTCGGTCTATGTGTCATCCCTTTTTTCACCGGGTGAGATGGAGAGAGAGCTTCGAAGGACGGCAGTGACACATGGGCGAGCTGCTTTATTAAAATTCTGCCCACGGTGTTGCCCCTGACACTGACTCAGAGCCACAGTCTACCCCCTCCACCTGCTCCCACAGAGGTCGATCTGCTAATGACGTGGCCACCGGCCCCAAATGTCACTGGATTTCAGCCGATAAAAAGATGAGGTGAGTTTTGTGGCTTCTCAATTGGTAGATAGATAGTCAGATAGATGGAAGGATGGATGGATGGATGGATAGATAGTCGGAAGGATGGATGGATAGATAGTCGGAGAGTCAGATGGATAGATAGTCGGAAGGATGGATGGCTCGATGATAGATGGATAGTCAGATGGATGGATGATGGATTAAATATAGAGTCGGATGGACTGATGGATGAAATATAGAGTCAGATGGATGGATGGATGAAGAGTTGGATGGATGAGGAGTTGGATCGACGGATAGATGGAGAGTCAGGTGGATGGATGGATGGATGGATGGACGGATGATGTAGAGTCGGACAGATGGAAAGAGAATTGGATGGACAGATGTAGAGTCAGACGGATGGAGAGTTGTATGGATAGATAGATAGATAGATAGATAGATAGATAGATAGATAGATAGATAGATAGTCGGAAGGATGGATGCTCGATGATAGATGGATAGTCAGATGGATGGATGGATGAAGAGTTGGATGGACGGATGGATGGATGGACGGACGGACGGATGGATGGATGGACGGACGGATGTAGTGTCAGACGGATGGATAGAGAATCGGATGGATAGATGTAGAGTCGGACGAATGGAAGGATGGCGAGTTGTATGGATGAATGGGCAGATGGATGGAGAGTCGGATGAATGGACGGATGGATGGAGAGTTGGATGAACGGATGGATGGATGGATAGCCCGATGATAGATGGATAGTCAGATGGATGGGTGATGGATGAATAGAGAGTCGGATGGACGGATGGATGGAGAGTCGGATGGATGGATGGGTGGATGGACGGATGGATGGATGGGCGGGCGGATGGATGGAGAGTCAGATGGATGGACGGACGGATGGATGTAGAATCGTATGGATAGATGGAGAGTCAGGCGGATGGATGGATGGATGGGGAGTCGTATGGATGAATGGGCAGATGGATGGAGAGTCGTATGAATGGACGGATGGATGGAGAGTCGGATGAACGGATGGATGGATGGATGGATGGATAGCCCGATGATAGATGGATAGTCAGATGGATGGATGATGGATGAATAGAGAGTCGGATGGACGGATGGATGAGGAGTTGGATGGATGGAGAGTCAGATGGATGGAAGGATGAGATGGAGAGTCAGATGGATGGATGGAAGGATGGATGGAGAATTGGATGGATAGATGGAAAGTCGGACAGATGGATGGATGGATGGACGGAAAGGTAGGTTAGTTGGATGGATGGATGAATGGATGGATGGATGGATGGATGGACGGAAAGGTAGGTTGGATGGATGGATGGATGGATGGATGGATGGACGGAAAGGTAGGTTAGTTGGATGGACGGATGGATGGATGGATGGAAAGGAAGGTTAGTTGGATGGATGGATGGATGGATGGGATGGATGGATGGGATGGATGGATGGAAAGGTAGGTTAGTTGGATGGATGGATGGATGGATGGATGGGATGTATGGATGGATGGATGGAAAGGTAGGTTAGTTGGATGGATGGATGGATGGATGGATGGATGGATGGGATGGATGGATGGATGGATGGATGGGATGGATGGGATGGATGGAAAGGTATTCTGACAACCAGGAACCAAAACAGCTATTTACGTATTTTTTCACGCTGTGGGGTTCATGAAGGAACTGTGGTTTGTGAGTTGAAGAAAAGTGAAAAATATCTAAAAATATATTTAAAAAATAACAATTAAAAGTAAATATACAAAAAAAAGGTAAACATTTAAAAAATATATATTTTATTAATTTTCCTGCATGTTATGTGACCATAAACTGATAATAAAAAAATTGTGAACATGCAAATGTGATATTAAATTATTGACTTAAAACCTCAGGGAGACTGAGAGGTTTGGCTGACAAAAAAAAAGTTTGAGAATCAGTCAAAAAAAAAATAAAAATAAATAAATAAATAAATTTCAGTAGAAAAACAGAAAAGGTACTGGTATTTTTCTGGCAGGACATCATCCATCGCCCTAAAACACAGCACAGCAATTATTCAAAACAGGGGTAAAACAGTACCATTGGACCCTATTATTTTGACAGACTTTGCTCTTGTGCTGCTGTAGGTACTGCAGCCTGTCAGAAATCTTGCTAACACAGTAATACAATGCCATGTAACAATGAAGTAATAAAGGTTAAGGAAATAATGGCAAATTACCATTTGAAAAAGAAGTGTTAGCTTTGGATACATCACTCTCAAAGGTGAATTTGACCTTCAGCCTCCAAGTTTTGGTCAAAAAGCCTCCTCAAAAGTGGGTTATCTTACCATTTCTCTTTGTATAAATGTTTTTCACCTCATCATTTAATAAAGTGTTCATAGAAATATATATATATACCTGAGGTCTCTTTACCATCTAAACAATGAGATTAAACAGAGCAAATGGAGACCTTTGCTCCTGGATGCTCCTCCCGAGAAAACACCCCAGTAATCTCACGTATATCTCCTCTAGAGTTTCAGAAGAAATCTCAATCTCACACTAAGCTCAGAATCAAGTCAGAGATCTCGATATGAACTTAAACATTTCTGAGCTATATGCTATCCATATTTATTTTATAGCTCTGCACTCTTAATGTACCGTGTCTAAAATAATCTAATTTGTGTCTACTTTTATTTTTCTAAAAGAGCTTTATGAGAAACACCTATAATACAAAGTTGATACCTGCTTAAAATACGTCTGAAAACGCCATTAAATCTCAATAAAAGAGCAATAAAATGTTTCTCTGGATGGACAATTTTCTCATATTGAGTCCAGGCCAAATGCAAATTCTCCATAAAGCGGAAGGCATTGTGAAAATAACAACATGGAACTGCATCATTAATGCATCCCGGTGCTCTTAATTCTCATCCGTTAGTTAATAATCCCACAACAAGCCTCAGCAGATTCCGAGAATTAAGTGGCAGGGAGTTTTCAAATTTCTTGTTTTAATGAAACGGCGCAAGTCTGGCACTCTATTGACGGCAGCCAAAAGCCTGCATTTGTATTCCCGCACACAGATCGGGTCCTCTCATGAATCAATTTCAAACAGAGAATACGCTGTGAAATTAAATAGCCTTTAGCGAGATGCTACACCCCTGAAATTATTCAAACAGACAGTTAAGAATTGTTATGGTTATGGAAAAGTGGGGGTGGCACTATTAGATATCCAATCTTATAACCAACTGTGCGGAAAGCTGGAAACACTCTTCATTAAAAGACTATTGTGGGAAGATTGTTTGCAATGCACTGACCTCTGCGTCTCGAGGAATCAAAGGACTTTTGTCCGATTTCAAACCGCAATTTCCTGCCTGTGCCCTCAAAAAGCACAGGGCGCTCATGCATGATCAAATACACATTGATGATTTTCATTGAGTTTTGATTTACAATGTCTGCTGTCTCTTATTTCAGTTCTTGTTCTTGCTTTGGACACACAGAACACATAAAAGAGTCTCTTCAAATCTGTTATACATCACCTCGATGCTCATGATATGTCTGCGGGCTACACATTTTGCTTTACCATGGTTTCATGAGAAAGATGGTCTATTATATTCAGTATCATCAGAAAGGCACCACAGCATCTTTTTACTAAAAAAAAAAAAAAAATCCAATATCTCTCTATGCTGTAATACAGACAATATGACTGGCTTTTATAGGAGTGTGATAGTATATGGCCTTTTTCAGCAGATGATATTTGAATTGCTCCAGAAGGACAGGCTCATGACACTGGTCTGCCATCTAGTGGAGGAGTCTGACATCAGCTCACACTGAGCACAACAGAACATCTCTGACACTTCACCTGCTGTAAAGCTACTATATTTACATACCAGGGCTCCTCAAATCCGGCTCTGGAGGGCCACTGCCCTGCAAAGTTTAGCTCCAACCCTAATCAAAGACACCTGAAAAAGCTAATCAAGGTCTTCAGAGTTACAGGTAGGGGAGTTTGATCAGGGTTTGAGATAAACTCTGTAGGGCAGCGGCTTTCCAGGGCCGGATTTAAGGAACTCTGTTATATACTAGAGAGCTACACGAATGAGATCTCAGTGGTACCTCAAAAAAAGTTTCTATAGTTTTGGAAAGAAACATTTTGAAGGAATTTCTATAGCACTGCTGCTCGGAAAAGAAATCTGTACGTCCATCTGATCTATATGACCATCCATCCATCCATCTTAATATATCTATCTGATTGTCTGTCTAGCCATTAGACTAATCTATTTATCTACCCTATCCATCCGACTATTTATCTATCCATCCTTACATCCGACTATATATCGATCCATCCATCCACCCAACTATCAATCCATTCTTCCACCTGACTATCCATTATCCATCCATCCATCCATCAATCCGAATATCCATTTACTTAATTATCCATCCATCCATCCATCCATCCATCTACCATCCTTTCACCAGACTATCCATTTGTCTATCCATCCATATCTATCTATCTATCTATCTATCTATCTATCGATGCATCCACCCGACTATGCTTCCTTCCATCCAATAATCTATTTATCTATCCATTCTTCCACCCGACTATGCTTCCTTCCATCCAATAATCTATTTATCTATCCATTCTTCCACCCAACTATCCATTTACCCATAATCCATCTATCCATCCTTCCACCCGACTATCAATTTATCTATCCATCCATCCACCTGACTATCTATCCATTCTTCCCCCAACTATCCATTTACCCATCCATCCATCCATCCATCCATCCGACTATCCATTTATCTAATCTATCCATCCACCCGACTATCTATTTATCTAGCCACCCAACTATCCATTTATCTATCCATCCTTCCACCCGAAAATCAATCTATCCATCCACCCGACTATCTATCCATCCTTCCCCCGACTATCCATTTACCCATCATCCATCCGTCCATCCATCCGACTACCCATTTATCTAGCCATCCTTCCCCCGACTATCCATTTACCCATCCATCCATCCATCCATCCATCCATCCATCCATCCATCCATCCGACTATCCACTTATCCATCCATCCAACTATCTACTTATCCATCCATCCAACTATCCACTTATCCATCCAACTATCCATCCATCATCCATCCAACTATCCATCCATCCATCCAACTATCCACTTATCCATCCATCTGACTATCCATCCATCCATCCATCCGACTATCCACTTATCCATCCATCCATCCATCCATCCATCCATCCAACCGACTATCCACTTATCCATCCATCCATCCATCCGACTATCCACTTATCCATCCATCCACTTATCTATCCATCCAACTATCCACTTATCCATCCATCCAACTATCCATGCATCCATCCATCCTTCCATCTGACTATCAACTCATCCAACTATCCACTTATCCATCCATCACACTGTAAAGTTTAAAATGATAATTGATGATAAATCCTGTACCTCTCTGGCCTCTTAATAAATTATAGTTAATGGATGATTGTGATAATTAAACAGGAATCATCTAAATCACTAGAGGACGTGTTAGTCTAGAGGACATTTTACCTGTTCTCTGTCTTTGAAAACTCTGAAGGTCTTTTGTAAGTCGTCTTTTGTTTGTTCCAGTCTAACAGCTTGTTTTTTCTCTGTCCTCTTCTACCTGTTTCTCCTCCATAGTCCTCTGATTTTCCTAAACCCTCCATTCCCCTTCCCTCTCTCTCTGTGATTCTGATATCCATCTACCACTCTCAACCTCTGCCTCATTTCTATCATTTGTTCATCTGTCCTCTCATCCTCTCTTTTTCGCTCTCTAAGGTCAGACATCTTGCTAGCAGGCTGGAAGCGAGAGCTGTTGATTGGGTTTAAGATGTGGAGCAGAGAGAGATGAGACAGAGAGAGAAAGCCAGAGAACTCAAAGCCTGCCGATGCATGAAGGGGGTAGAGACATGTCTTTAGAGGACAGATAAAGAGAAATAAAGCAACACTCACCAAGGAACATGTTATTGCTCAGACGTTGCATTTTCACAGCACAGGAGACCTAAAGGCTTCTGCTTTTGTTTTGATGTTGAAATAGCAGAGCAGAAATAACACTTTTAACATTTAAGTCTCAACTTAACCTCAGATGTTTCTCCTAAAATTCTGGAGAAATAAAATTATACAATAGTTGAGACATAAAATAAAAAAAAAAATAAAAAAAAAAAAGAATAAAATGAATGTGATTATTCACTCTTGAGAGTATCTGATGAGACATCTTCACATTGAGAAATTTAGGCAAATCTGAGCACAAATTTGAGACACTGTTGAGATCTACTTTTTCTCGGAAGCAGGAGAAACATCTCCATTAACTCTCTATTTAATCTCAATGCTAGGAGAAACAATTATATTTTTTAAAAAAAGAATGAAACATTGAAAATATGCAAAAAAAAATTCCAGCAGAAAAAAAAAGAGAGACAGAAAACAAGGCTTGAGGAAACGAGACGTGATCTAGGACATTAAACGTCTTTGCAGAGGAACCGCTCGCATTGGAAGCTTTAAAGAGACGCATGCATAAAACATCACAAATTTATTGCACAAGTGCGTTTAGTGCCCCAAGGCATTAAAGAACACATGTATTACAACGCGAGGTGTAAATACGTTACATGAAACAAGAAGAAAGCGTAAAGTGACAGGCGAAATGATGGAATGGGAGGATGAAGACAAACTAGCTGTAATGCAGTTTATTCCCAGCGAGCAATATCTACTCAGAGTTGTTTTTAGTTGGGCGTACATCATTCACTCAGCGTAACCCCACACACTTATGCAACAGATTCGATTTTGGGTTGTTAACGGAGCACCATCAGCCCTCCCCGCTCCGCATCTGTCCTGTTCTGTGATGAGAATCAGAACGCAAGCCGGAAGAAAACTTTCTACAGAGGGAAATAAACGTCTCGGCATCTCCCGAGGCCTTGCTTCGTTTTCCCACAGATAAAAGCGGGGGAAAAAACTGCAAACAAATGTTCCACTGAAAACAGCCATAATTATCTCGGTGTAAAGGCAATTCACACACTGCTGGGGAGGTGTCTATGTGGACTATTTTGAGCTTCTATCAGCTTAATGAGAGGACTGCTGCCAACGCAGACAAACTAATGCTAAACACACTGAATTTAAACCCTAAAGATAACTCTGCCAAGGACATGTGTGTTAAAAATAAGTGTCAGGTGAGCATAAATTGCAAAACAGCAGTTTAAAAAAAAATGTGTCACTTCTGCAGGTTACCATATGTGCATGCTAGTTAAGTAGTTCCTCTGCCATTTATGTGAAATATGTCACCCCACAAATAAGTGGAGAGACACCAAATTTAAAAGTTTACAAAATAGTTTTGCTTCTAGTCGGACACTGTAGACTGTAGTTAGAGTAACCTGACTTATTTAGATTGATGTAAATAAAATTCTTTACAAGTGTTCATGTCTTATTTTCCAGGTAAAATATCTAAGAATCATTAAAGGGATAGTCCACCTAAAAATAGAAAATTCTGTCATCATTTACTGACCCTCAAGTTGTTCCAAACCTGTATGAGTTTCTTTCTTCTGCTGAACACAAAAGAAGATATTTTGAAGAATGTCGGAAACCAAATAGTTGATGGACACCATTGACTCCCAAAGTATGGGGAAAAAAATACTATGGAAGTCAATGGGGCCCATCAACTGTTTGGTTCAAAATATCTTCTTTTGTGTTCAGCAGAAGAAAGAAATTCATACAGCTTTGGAACAAGTTGAGGGTGAGTAAATGATGACAGAATTTCATTTTAGGGTGAACTATCCCTTTATCAAGACCAATTTAGCGATACTTTAATGAATCTTTAATACGAGCATGCAGACATTTTCTCTTAAATATAAACTAGTTAAGAACAAGTGAACATATCCTAGTGCAGTCATGACGCAGTCAATGAAAACAAATCTAAATATCTTATACAGTGACGCAACAGTACGTTGATCTTGTTTTAAGGATTTTTAGATTTTTTTATTTATTTATTTATTTATTTATTTTTTTACAGAAAATAATAAAAGTCTATGAAACATTAAAAATATTACATTCCACAAATATCCAGAGGATGCAGTTTTGTGGGGTGAACAATAACCTCAAACAGCACAGGACATTCACTAACCATTTAATACATAATGAAAAGAAGGCCAGAGTTGGTAATTGGCAGGTCCAAACGGATTGGTTGGCATTACATATCTTCCGGGAGTCGGAAGTCCGGGATGCACTGGTCCACTTGGAAACAAAGTCATGTTTACAAGGTAATGACTTCATAATGACCAAAAATCTTTCAAATTATCTCGGTTTTCTGGAGTACCTGTTTCTGATCAGCCAATTACAGTACAGACTTTTAGCAGTCAAATATTTCTAAATAAAGACTGTACATTCAGGTAATTCTATATACTGCATTAAACTATACATTAATAAATGACAATAATACTATGGAGTATAACCGTATTATGTATATGTGTACAAATATATACATATGTGTGTGTGTGTGTGTGTGTGTATGCATGTCAATGACATGAGTCATTTCATTTCTTTTTTAAATAATTTGATAAATTCATGAAATATATCACTTTATTCTATAAAACCTATTTAGTTTGAATTCGTTTTTAATACATTTAAACAATACATATTTTATGTTTTGTTATCTTAAACCCACAAAATGCCAGGTGGTGCAACTGTCCGAACAAATGAACAGACGAGAAAACTATTTAAAATGGTGTCTTAATAATAAAAAAAAATAAAGACTATGGCATCATTTTAGGTTTAAAACCTTTCATATAAACAAATTTTATGAATATCAGTAGTTTTAAAGCTGTTGAGATAATTGGAAAACTTTGAATGTCAGGGTGGCACAACTGCAAACACTTTTATTATGAATTGAAAAATAAGTGTAAACATGATAATGCATCATCTAGAGGACCCCAACTGATCCTTGTGGCAGAGTTAAAAGGTTTGTAGATCTCTCTCAAATACTGGTAAAAACTGCTAATTTCAAGTATGGGTACTTTCCATGTCAGGTGGTACAACTACAGTATATACATGCAATTTGGTTGTACCGCCTGACATAAAAACAGTCAAAAAATCAATTTAAACACTTTGAAATGTTATTTAACAACTGAAACTTGTTTAAACACATTGTTCATGACATATACATTACATGACTTTTGAAAAGTTTAAAAAAAAAACAGCTTTATTTGTCAGTGACCCACATGTACACACACATTTGTGATAGTAATCAACTAACTACACAATATTTCAGTAATGTAACAACAAAACTAACATTGTTTGATTGCTTTAAATGTCAATTATTGTTACGTCATGTCTAAGTGGGTGGTTCTTGGCTAGAAGTAGCTCTAAAATGGATCATATTTTCATCTGATATAGTCAAAAGTGTGGTTGTGTGACTTATCGTTTCATCTCCCATGACCTCGCTTTCATAGTCATCAAATTAAATGCAGTGCCTTCTGACTAAAGTCTTGCTTGTATAATCTTATTACATATGAATCAGAACTATTAGAAATGCTAGTTTACCGCTAATTTTACTCATCATACGTTTGACATATGAGAAAAGGCAAAGATGGATAAAATCTTTGGCAGAGAACTGCAAAATATTGTGCCAGTTTTTACTGTCTCAAGATGAGCCTCTTCTTTGAATGAAGATACAGTCTTAATGAAACAGTAGCCGCCTGTCTTCACAGAGACGCCGTTGCCTTTTATCTCTTTTGTTCTTTGACTTAAAAAATATCAATTTGAAGTGTGGAACTTGCATAATTCAAAGGCCAGCTAATGCTTTTGTTGAGAGAGGCTAGTGCCTTTCATCCCTCAGCATCTCAGAGCTGCCGTCATGAAACCTGGAGCCGGCGCTGCTGAGCCGCAACCGCGCAGCACACGCGGAGAGAGGGAGTTCTGCTCTCACTTCACACTGTGCAATAAGACAGATGAGAGAGGCTCTTTTGGGAGAAGAAAGCGAGTGGAAGCGAGAGCAATAGTTGTGTTGCATTTGATTGGAGTTGGCAAGTTTTTGTGATCCAAAGTGGAGCCTTTCATATAAAACAGCTTTTTTAAACTGATATGTTTACAATAGTACGCTAAGAAATAATACTGGAATAAATTATAAATAATCATGAAAATAAACAAAGATTTGATTGATTGTAGTAGCTTATCTTGTTTACATACTAACAACAACTTACAAAACCACAGTATAAAAATGCAGTTTTTCAATTTTAACAAAAATATTTTAAGTCAAGCCAACAAGCTTTTCACTTAACTATTCATTTAAACTAATATTAATTAAATTACATTTAAAATATGAATGAGTGAAAAATTATCCAATTATATGAACAAATAATTTATTAAAAAATATGATTGCATATGATTTGCACAAGATTGCAATGGTTTATCAACAACAAATAGAGCAGCAGCAAGAATATCAAATATAAGGGGGGGCAATTTGGGGGGGTGGGTGGGCGAAAGAGTGTGTGGTAATGTAAGTAACTAAACATAGTATCTGTGATCAGGACCCTGACGCGAACCAGAGTTTATTCTTAGATAACCGGCTGGATGTACATTATCCCGCTTATTACATGGCTACTTCCCACATAAGTAAATAATTAGACATGAAATATTGATCCGAGTCGAAATGCTTTATTAGCTCTTTAAACGCAAAGCTTTTGCGGAGAGAGCAGTTGTTAGCGCGGCAAGTGCAAACTAGACGGACATTTAAGGGATACGGTACAGTCACACCACTTATTAAATGGCATTTTGCCACATAATTATGGGGATAAGAGATATTGATCTGAGATGAAACTGTTTTAAAATCATACCTGTTTGTTACCTTATAATCCAACAGTGTACAAAACAATACTCACAAAATGGCAGCAGCTGCATTTGTATGAAACAAAAGAGAGCGAGTCCACGATGCCAGATGACATAATTAAGTAACTGTACACAAAATATTGAGTTTTAATATTTTATTAGCTCACCAAACGCAAAACTTTGACAAAGAAAAAACGTTTTTAGCAAGCGTATAGCGCTGCAGACTTCAGTAACCTGGATGAGCCTGTGTTATCTGTTTTCAGCGGTTGTTATCGGGAATAACATACCACTGGATGGCGCGATTGACCAATCAGAATCAAGTAATCCACAGAGCCGTGTAATAATCATGTATAACTGAATGTGACAAGACGAGAAACGTTTTGTGTTTTCACTATATTAGACATACGATTAAGATTGCATGTGTGCATATTTTAAAAAAACAAAAACAATTTGCCAATAGTCTAAATTGATTAGTCCATATCTACAATTAGACCCAGAACTCTTGCATTCTTATTACTTTTTCTTTACTCCCTTAAATAACTTTTATTCCTTTAAATAAAAAGACCAACCCCCCTTGGTCCCAAAAGATAGGTCCCCCCAATGTTCAAGGCATGGTTACAGCCTTAATACATACACAGTAGACTATATATATATATATATATATATATATATATATATATATATATATATATATATATATATATATATATATATATATATTTTTACATTTTTCTCTCTTTATTTTTGCCCTTAGGCCCATCAACATTAAGTGAAATCAGAATTCCTTCATGCCTCCTGAAGGTCATGGGGATATTTATTCAAAGGCCAAATTTGTTCTTTTTTCCACCTCCAAGAAAAAACGGTGACCAAACTTTAGAGTATTCCCAGAATGTTGAGGTCACCAGTCGCACTTAGTGTGAAATCTCTTTTGTTCCGGCCTGCGACAATATATCATCTTCACGCAGTGTAACGGAACGATGACATCACGGTCTGATAATGGAGCCTTTATTGCCTCCAAGGTCATCAGAAAACTAGCAATTGGCCCTGACTGAAAGCAGTGTGCATGCGTCCCGCCGACAAAAAGCATCACTAATCAGAATTAACCCTCACTGAGATCTCCAATGAGATGAATTGAGAAGAATCTCGAGAACACAGTTTGTTCCTTTGTCTTCGGCTCACCTCACGGTTGGGTTCAGATGGAATTTCCACCAGGAGAATAATCACTCTTATTTTCTGACCTTGTGGAGTGATTATATTTCTTGTACCACAGAGCGCAGACAATTTACCCATTATCTCTAATCAAGGGGTAAATAAACTAGCTTATTGTTTTTAGTGGTTGTTTACAGCTATCTTCAGCCCTTCTCTGATACAGTAAAGAACTATTCCTTTAACTGACTTCAATAAAAACTACTGTCAGAAACTACTGAAAGGAATAGTTCTTTACAACTTGGTTAACAACACATTTGTGGCCCAAATCTGTGACATTTCTGAGTGAAAGTCTAAATAGCTATTTGGCTGAGCATTTTGATTACATTTTGATGAAAGATTGTGAAAAAAATGTTTTTCTTTAGGATAGCGTGATCTGATGAATCACGCACAATAACATTTTAAGACAGTAAAATAGGGTCCGTTTTTGTCAGTTTTCATGTTGAATTTAAAAAAAAAAAAAAAAAAGAAAAAAGAAAATCTTGACTTTCTCAAACTTATAATTGAGTAAACCTAAGTTGCTTCAGGCCAGTTAATGTTCATCTTAAAATATAAAAGTTTTTCTTACATTTACACTCTAAAAAGTAATTCAAGGGACCTGTTACCACAACTTAAATAAATGCATGGTTGCAAGTGAAAAATTCTGTTTTAATTAAACCTTTTAAGTTGCAAATATTATTTTGTTGAGTTCTGTTGACATAATAATGTTGATCCTTACATCAACTTAATATCGTCTGTAATTTAAACTCAAATTTCTGCATTAACTGGCTTTTTAAAAAAAATAATTTGTAGTATAACGTAATGAAATTGCCTTGATAACTTCGGAAATTAGGCAGTGGATTTCTAGTTCCCAGCATGCTTTGCATAGGACTGGATAAGGAATCCTATATGCAAAGCATAATGCTGTTATGTTTGACATTTAAAAGAGTTTCTGTAATGTTGAAGTTTTTGTGGTTACCATTGTGCTGAAGAGTAGATGACTTTATAAGCAAAAATTTGTGTTTATGCTACAAATTAAGTTCCTCTAACTCAGTGTAGCTTGTTGGTTGAACGTAAATTCATTCAAAGTTGTCATAACTCAAAAAAATTGATGTAAACTGTTGCGTTAATTTTGTTGTTGTTGTTGTTGAGCAAACACATTATATTTAGAGTGTACTTTATAAAAAACATTAAAGATTTCACATTAAAAATTTAAGTTACTGTCTCCCAAGATAAAGAATTGACTCTGAACCGCCTAAACTAGTCGTCAGGTATTCTGTACTTCCGTGACCTGCGTACACAACACAGTAACACGGTAACATACTGCCTGCCTATGGTCTTCATTGGCTTCCCATGAACAATGTTTACTTTGACCCTCAAACACTGTAGCTGGTTCGTGTTATGTACAGTACATGTCGAAAACACGCTGTTTTCTCCTCTGCAAAAGCAAATTCTCTTTGTAAATGCTTCCAAAGGATGAGGATGTGAAGAGTCAGTGGTTAAAATTACCACAGTGATACAACAGCAGAATAACATTTTGACAATTGCTTTTCAAATCTCAGTGAGGTCTAAATGGGATTTACAAAACGCTTATCCATTAAAGATGGGACAGTGCCCACTGTATTTGGGCCAACTTGCTCCTCAGAGTCCCAACCTGTAAGTATGATTAATTATTGATGTATATATTTTCTACCAAGTGTTTTGTGTTTTATATTGTGTTTTATATTGTATATAGCAAGATTTGTTTTACCAATTTTTATGTTACACCAGTCATTTACATTAGTGCTCGGGTAACGTATGTGCTGTTATTGACGCAGTTATTGAAGAAGTTCCCACATGTGCACCGCAATAAATTAGAAACATACACATCGGTTTGTTGATGAACATACACTTTTTAATGCTGATGGTGAGGAATTACAGTTGCAACATCTTATAATGTACGACAAACTGAGTAGCATATCACTGAGAAACGTCCTGCTCAAGTTGTCCTTGCAATGGAAGCTCGGGTTGAATAACTAGCTCTTCCAGGCCCGGTTTCACAGACAGGGCTTAGACTAAGCCAGGATTAGGCCTTATTTCAATTAGGGTATTTAAGTAGCTTTTATAAACGTACCCTAGAAGAAAGCATTACTGGTGTGCATCATGAGACAAAATAATGACACTGACATATTTTAAGATTTGTCAGTGCAAGTTTCTTTCATTTGAAACAGCTCAAACATGCATTTTAGTCTAGGACTAGCTTAAGCCTCATCTGTGAAACCGGGGGCCAATGTTTCATCATCAGACTCGCGCTCGGATTGATATGGTAAAATTGACACCATCGTTACTGTCTTTACAGTGTGTACAATTGCTGAGCTTTAGGAAGCCTCCGGAGCTGAAGTTCGGTTATGGTAATGGGCATTTCGTTTCCGACATGCGCTGTAAGCGGTAGACCAATCATCTGGGCCATCTGGCCAATCACAGCAGAGCAGGCTCTCGGAAAGGCGGGGCTTAGAGAGACTGAATCTTCGCTCAAACGACAATCTTCGAGTCGTTTGAGAATCACTAAAAAAATGTGGTGATATGCAATGTATATTATGAGAAAATGAAAGCGTTTTTTGACCTTTGATGCATGTAAACCTGTTATAGGAGACCTCCAAAACAAACTTAGGAAGCTTTAAAATAGGCACTTTAAGTTCAATATGATACAGTAGGGATAAAAAAAAAAAAAAAAAATCTTTAAAATAAAGCAAAAATCTCTTACAAAGTACAAGCACAAACCAAGGTCTTTAACATTAGCATAATAAGCACTAAAATTCAACTAAAAAGAGCAGCAGGCGTCCCATCAGGCACTTCTACACAATGCACACACCATCACAAAGGAGAAACACTCCCAAACAAGAATACAGCTAAATCGATCGAAAGCCACTGAAACAAGTTCTCTCACAGGGGAAACCTTGATGAAGAGTCTTGTTATCCAGTCAATGTGCTGACTCCATACTTTCCCAGCACAGAACTCCATCAGACATGTCCTCTCTTCCCAGGGCGTCTCCTCTCACGGCATAAATCAAAGCGGCTCTTTTAAAAAAGCTGCAGATTGTTCTTGTGCAAACACGGTGGGTCCTGCAGCTTGCCACCACATCACACTCCTGTTTGTTCATTAAATATTAACCCCGGCCGTTTGGTGTCCGCTCCCCCCTGAAATAGATTTTCATTTTCCGGAGCGTTCGTTTGGCCCAGCTCGGATCTGAGTCCACTGTGAAGGGCATCGCTGATCTAATCAGATCTCAGCGTGTTGCCTGTGGGGAGAAAACTCTGTCCCTCTGCTGTTCAATCTCTTTCTCTTTCGTTCCCGACAAGGTCGCTCGACCGATTCGGTCTCTTTGGCCACATTTACACTGCAGGTCTTGCGACGTGTTGACTATATCTGATTTTTTAATGACCAGCTTACATCTTTTAAAAGTGACCCATATCTGCATTTACACTATACACTTGGCGAAACAACCCAAGGTAGACAACTAGATGTACTAACATGAAAAAGCTGGAAAAGGAAGTAGAAACAGAGCGATTTGCTATGGACGCAGACGAAGTGATAATACAAGATTTTGCTTTCCACACCATCTTTAAAGGTCAGCAAAACATTGATCTCTTAAAGGGATAGTTCACCCAAAAGTTTAAATTTTGTCATCATTTACTCACCCTCAAGTTGTTCCAAACCTATATGAGTTTCTTTCTTCTGTTGAACACAAAAGAAGATATTCTGAAGAATACTGGTAACCAGACAGTTGACGGTAGCCATTGACTTCCATAGCCAAAAATACTATGGAAGTCAATGACCACCTGAGTTGACGTCATTCTCCACGGTCGCTTTTTCAATGATGTACGACTCGTATTGATGGGGGAATATTCGATCTGTCTGCTTACAAGGCAGATGCAAATACACGTATTTGAATCATATCAGATTTATTTCCACGTATGAAAGAGGCCTGAAACTGATCTGAGAATACTGGAATCAATATGCTTTTTTCCTGCGTGGGTCATTTCTGATCTGTGCCACATGGGAGGGGAGAAAAAAAAAAAAAATTGGAGTGGAATTGGGTCACTTGAACCATGTAATGTAAATGCGGCCTTTGTCAGCAGAGTTTTCCAGGTTGGTTGGCTGAGTGATTTAGGAGAAAAGGCTCGATGTTACAACACACCTCACTTAAAAAAAAAAATCACTTTTTTTTCCAGATTTACATAGATTTACATACAGTATCAGAAAATTCAGCTAAACTACTTTCATGTTTGACCTTGTGACATTTGTAGAAAAAAAAACAAAAAAAACAAGGCTTTTACTTGTCAACTTTTGCATGAAAAACTAGGAAAAAGCAAGAAAATATTCCTGGTGTGCATGGGAAAATATTTTCAAGGTCATACATTACCATTTTTAATTTATGCATTTCAAGTTTTCCACTGTGCATGTAAAAGTTTCTAAGTGCGCATAAAAGTGTTTTGTGAAAGGTTGTTTGTCCTGCAAATGTAATTTTAGGGTCTTCATACTTTTGTTTTGGAGTAATGGCTACTGAAATCTCAGCTTTGCCATCACAGGAATAAACTACATTCTAAAAATATTCAAATAGAAAACAGTTTTGTAATAATAATGCACTATTATTGTTTTTACTGTATTTTTAATCAAATAAATGTAGGTGAACATATGAGACAACATTAAAAAAATCTTAATTCCAAATAATTTTGGTCAGTAGTGTAAACAAAGATTAAATAAATATTAATAAATATTGATAATTTCAATAATTTTTCAAAAAAAAAAAAAAAAAGTTAATTTCATCACAGTTCATTTCAATATTGACCAAAAAGTTCTCTCAAAAGTTACTTGGTTACCAAGGAGTTAACAGTGTCTGAAGAGTTATGAGATATGAGACATAATATGCTAGTATCACTAGTGAACAGCATATTTTCATTGTGCATCATTTGCAGTCAAGCTGTAATGTTGCCAAATTATGCAAAGAGCGAGAAAATATGTCATTGTAAAACGGAGCTGGATATTTTGTTCCAGAAATGTTAAAATAAAAATACTGAAATATGCCTAAAATCTAAAAAATATTGCATTTAGTATATCTAGCAAACTTTTGAAGTTTATATAGAACAAGAAAAAAGGAAATATATTCCCATATTCTGTGCATTCAGCAAAACTTACAACAAATGTAATAGATTCAATAAAACAAAGGACAGATAAATTAGGTTTGCATGGGTTCAAATATGCTGTATCACACTATAATGCAGTTATGGTTTCTTCCTTTTTCCATCGTCAGCAGCAGTGTCAAGCTATGAAATCAAAGGACTGATTTGTATTGGTATTTCAGACCAATTAATCTAATAAGCATCATCAGAATCAGCTGATTACAAACTTCTGGACCAATTAATGGTCACTGCTCCCTTTTTAATGTCAAAAGAGCCTTTCAGTTTTAAACTTTTACAGAAACAGCTCATCATCAGCTGCTTTTATGTCCACAAACAAAGACTTTCCATTTGAAATTAAGAGGAAAAGCTACACTGAACTTCAGCATACAAAACATACAAAAACCGCTCGGAGGAACAACAAGGTTATGAGGCAAACACGAGCTTTGATCATGTTGTTTGATGTGTGTCGGTAGTTTCCATCACAGAGGAGCAGGAGATACCATCATCCTCTCAGTCCTGACAGCACAGAGGCGTTTGATGGCTTCAACAGGGCCAGATATCTTAACGGCTCACTAACTTCACCTACCTCATGCTATTATCATCAAAGCTGATAAATGATCAGAGTTGTCAGAGCTGTCAGTGAGTGTAAACAAGTTTCTAATATCACATCATTCTCATCCATTCAAAATTATAATAATAAACATAGCAATTCTATGCAGTACATTTTTAAGGTAGAATGTATAGTTTTGTTTTTTAAATATGTTTTCTGTGCAGTTATAAATTGTGTATATTTGGAAAGAGTTAGGCATCTTAAATAACTAAAGAGTATGGATGCAAGTAATGCAAGTACTGTGACAGTACCAGATGGTGATTTGATATACTTTTTGGAGGGAGGAAATTACATTTTAAACATTTTTGGAATAAAATCTTTCTAATTTTACAGCTAACATTTTATGTATCCCAAATACACGCAGTTAAACAATACTGTCTTTTCACACTATTTGTCATAATTACAGCTTGGTCAGAAATTACAAACAATAACATTTCTTCACATGTCAGGTTTCATATTTTATCTCAAGCTCTTCACTGACAATGTTGCTAAACAAGCAAACCAACTCGTCAGGGTGGAAATGATGCCAGTTCAACTATGATGAACTATGAGAGCGACAAATATTTTAGAAAAATTAAATAATTTTCACATATAAATATCAAAATGGTTCATGTTTATTTCACTCTTTGTTTAGATAATAATTGAAGCAAAGCAAAGCAAAACAAAATATTATTTTGCTGGGATAGGCTTATCCCCACAATAGGTTAAGTGGATTGGAAAATGGAGGATAATATAATATTATATAATATAATACAATAATGCTTTTATAAAACGGTTACCACACAATACAAATATTAAAGCCAGAAATATGTATCAATGCAACTTTCATGAAGTAAACTTTCACTAAAAGCCTTCCTTCCGCCAGAAAAAATAGTCCCTGACCGTGAACAGCAACAGAAGTTACATTATTACGCCATTAGATGGCGGCAAAGACTGTCTTTATGAGTGAGTCACTCAGTAGCGAAGACTTTTACATTGAAAAGACTGAATTGTTGTGAACACGGAACAAGACGCAACTGACAAATGCTTTGACTAGCGCTGTTAGTCACGGGAAAACCCCTTAACTGTTAAAAGGACAAGATGATACATTGGACATTTAAACTGATTTTTTATTAGGAACATAGGACTGACCTGAAGGAAAATGCTAAATCTGAATGCAGGTAATAAACTCACCCACTCGATCTCTTTCTCACATTACTCTTCTAGTTCTACATAATACAAGTAAGCTTCAGTAAACAATATCAACTGAGAACAAACAGTTTACGTAATATAATATAATATAATATAATATAAAACACCATTTATTGTATATTAAAAGGATAGTTCACACAAAAATGAAAATTCTGTCATTAATTACTCACCCTCATGTCATTCCACGCCCGTAAGACTTTCGTTCATCTTCAGAACACAAATTAAGTTTTTTTTTTTGATGAAATCTGAGATATTTCTGTCCCTCCATTGACAGTCCAAGCAACTACCACTTTGACGCTTCAAAAAGTTAATAAAGAGATCATAAACTCGAAAAGTCAAAGTCGAAAAACTTAGTCCAAATTTTCTGAAGAGACACGATTACTTCATATGATGAACAGATTGAATTTAGGCTTTTATTCACATATAAACATTCATCAACTCACATCAGTTGTGGAAAACGGAAGCTCAAGCATGTTTGCTTGACGTGCGAGGTTCATTCTCGTGTTACGCATCCTGTTTGAGCTTCCGCAAGAACCAACGAGGTTCATTCTCGTGATACGCAGCACGTTTGAGCTTCGCAAGAGGTTTGTTCGCTTCAAGCAGGTTCAGTTGAGCTTCCGTTTACATTCACTGATCAATGTTTATATGTGAATGCCTAAATTCAATCTGTTTATCATATAAAGCGATCGAGTCTCTTCAGAAATTTGGACTAAACCGCTCAATTCATACGGATTAATTTTACAATCTCTTTATGAACTTTTTGAAGCGTCAAAGTGTCAGTTGTGTAGCTGTCTATGGAGGGACAGAAATCTCTGATTTCATCAAAAAGATCTTCATTTGTGTTCTGAAGATGAACGAAAGTCTTACAGGTTTGGAACGACATGATTGTGAGTAATTAATGGCAGAATTTTTGGGTGAACTATCCCTTTAAGGAAATTTTATTTATAAATACATTATTTATAAATAATAAAAATCTATAGTACAAAAAGGCATTTAAATATTTCTGTAAATTATGTTCCAAATTAGTTGCATATGAGGGATGATTTCACCTCAGAAGTCAGCTCACAAAGTGGAAAATAGGGATGGGACAATACATCGTTTCTCGATTCACGATACAAAGAATCTGGATCGATTCTGATATTTTCCCTCCCGAATCGATTCTGAGCTTAGTTTTAACAGCAGATGGCACTACACCCATACTCTGCCTGTTTCCAGTTCCTTTACACATGCCCCTTAAACCTAAAATAATCATTCATAAAGTTCAAAAAGGTTGAAGCGAATTACAAGGGCGTTCACAGTGGGCTGTGTTTTCATTAATCTCACGTCATAAAAGCATTATGACGTGGAAAAAAAAGCTGAACGCACGATTGCTGTCCAGCAGTCTTCTTCGTGAGCATTTGTGTGCGGTTAAAGAGCAGCCTACAGCGCCATCTGCTGTTAAAACTAAGCTCAGAATCGATTCGAGAGGGAAAATATCAGAATCCATCCAGAATCATTGTATGTATCGAGAATTGATGTATTGTCCCAGCCCTAGTGGAAATGAATCTATATTTACTTTAAGAAGAAAAAAACACAAATATATAATATTACTTCTATTAGTTACTTATATTCTATTAGGCCTATAGTTACTTGTATCAGTTGAACTTCAGTTGACCTGCTGAGTAACATACTTCATTTACATTGATATTTATTCATGTAGCAGAAGCTTTTATCTAAACTGACTTGCAAATGAGAGTAATAAAAGCAGAACTGATTAATCCACGAGAGAAAACAACATCAGAAGTGCAACCAGACCAAACTTCACAAGACAATGGTACATTTCTACAGCAGAAGTGGAAGTGCATAACAACAGAAAGTAGAGAGGAGATTTAAGTGCAATTAAATAAAATGTTTAATTAAGGTCTTCATTATTTGCGCTCCACTTCCCATCAGGGTTGAGGGTTTATTTTGCGATAATGACCGTCTATCTGTACATGATCCCTTATTGAGAACTTTTTAGAAAGTTCATTAAAAATAATTGTGTTCAGAACGTACTGTACTGAAATGTACAAAAAAGTGAACTTTTTGTGCCAGTAAATGTAACCACGTAGGTGTCCTGTAAACATCTCAATCAACTATTGACTCATTCTAATATAAAAAAATAAATGCTGCTGACATGCTTCAGTATTAATGAAGAAATCGTGTGAAACCATTTTTTCCCCTCTGCTTCCATTTCTGCTGTACCCATGCTTCTCTGAACCTCATTTCACTGAAATTACTTTTTCCAATTCAGGTGTGGAAACCTAATTTGGATGCCTAATTTTTGCTGAGTGCTTGTTCTGCTGCTGTTCAGGTCAACGCCTCTGAAGACTTGCACTATATGTAGTGTGCTATGTATACAGCGGGTAAAGACACACACGAATATGCAAACATCAACAAACCTCGTGTTTGAAATCGAGCTGAAAGTTGTCTGAACGTCTGAACTGCTCGCATGATGAAAAGGAGCTTTTACTGTGTTACCGCTGTGAGATGCACAAGATCTAACAAGGATTTTGTTCATTTGTAGCCACAGTTTAACATCCCTTGGTGTTTTAAAACACAAAACTGGTTTTAAAGGAATAGAACTAGAACTGAAGAAATAGTTCAAACAAACATGAAAATCCTGTCATCATTTACTCTCATGTGGTTCAAAACCTGTTTGACTTTCTTTCATGAAAAACAAAAAGAGATGTTCCAATAAAGCATGTCCATAGAGCTCCAAAAATACAAAAAGCATAAAAAGTTTTTTTTTTTTTTTAGATTTCAACATACAATATAAATAAGATGAAAAACATAAACTTAAAAAAAAGTTAGACTGAAATAAGTTTAAATACTAAAGCTAACGCTGAACTAAAAATAAGTTAATGCTATATAGAAACTAATACAAATGGCAAAATTACTAAAATGAAAACTAACAATATAAAAATAAAAACTAATTCAAAATATTAATAAATACTATAATAGTACTAAAATGACACTAGCATGAAACATCCTGAAATGCCATATTTTGAGATGAACGCAAATGGGAATCGAGAGCTAGAGACGAGGGAAATATATTAAGTAATGAATCAGAAATGACTTCAGTTCCATTCTGCTCCTCACACAAACCTATCGAAAAACAGCACACGAGTCATATGGACTATTTTATGATCATTTTTTTGTGTCATTTTTGGAGCTAGACAGTCCATAACCTTCGCTTTCATTGTATAAGCAGCTTGGACATTCAGCTAAATGTCTCATTTTGTGTTTCACACAAGAAAGAAATTCATGCAATGCAAAATTTGAGATCTTAATGAGGTTTTTTTAATTGCTGGATTTGGACAGTTTTTGGACAAAATATTATAAATTTATTTAAGAAGCAATACTGCATAAGATATGAAAGGGGACCTAGATGTAATATAAGTCTCTGGTGTCCCCAGAATGTGTCTGTGAAGTTTCAGCTCAAAATACCCCACAGATCATTTATTATAGCTTGTCAAATTTGCCTCTATTTGGGTGTGAGCAAAAACACGCCGTTTTTGTGTGTGTCCCTTTAAATGCAAATGAGCTGCTGGTCCCAGCCCCCTTTCCAGAAGAGGGCGGAGCTTTAACAGCTCGTGCTTCGGTTGCTCAACAACAACAAAGCTGGACAATCTCATGCAGCCAAAATGAGGATTGTCAGTAACGGTGTTCAGCCTTACATTGTTCAAACCGGAGTCGGACACTGATGGAGAGACTCAGGAAGAACTCTACTACAACAACTCTTCCTCTTCTCTAAAGAAGTGGAAAAAACCCCTTTGTTGCATGTTTTCTGGGGCAGGGTTTAGGTAAATTTTAGGGTTAGTGATGTCACTAACCTGGGAAGAAGCTCGTTGTAGTCCCTACCAGCCGTTTGTTGTAGTCCTTAAACAGCAAATTCTTTAAAAGAAAATATCGTAACTTTGCAGATGTAGTTTATGCTCAAACAGCAACATTACACACTAACTAAAGTTAAAAAAAGTGAAATCATGATCAACCACCCCTTTAAGACTTGTTTTCAGAGAATAAATCTTTAACCGTGCATTTTGTACTGCACCGACTTGTTTTTAAGTATAAACAAGAAAATGTATCTTTTTATAAAAAAACTGACAGTAAATACTTATATTCAAGATAAAATATATGAAAACAAGTGCTAATAGTATAAGTCATTATGCAACATTGCTTCAAGTAAATGATCTTGTTTTAAAGATTTTTAGAAAAATAAACAGAAAAACAAGACAATAACTCTCATTAAAAAAACACTTCATAAACTCTAATGAGGTCTTTTAACTGTATTTCTCTATTAAACCTAAATCAACAACTGACTAGCTAGTGAAAACCTGCATGTTTTCAAACCTCTTCCCTAATTAGTCTATGCTGATGTGTTTGAGATCTTTCTTACAAGCGCACACAAATAACCCAGGCTCATGTGAAGATGGTAAACCACAAAGCAGAAAAAAAAAAACCCCACAAAGTTTGACAGCTTAGTACAGCGAAATGCTGTTTAACCTTCCACTAGACAGATCAGCTAATTAACAGCATCCACAAAACACACACACACACACACACACACTATTGGTCTACAGCCATATTGAACAAGCTCCGGTGTGAAAGAATCATTCTCTCGGCAGGCAGAGAGGGCTTGTGTGATGAAACGCTCTGATTGGCCGTTGCTATAACAATAGGGGAGGAGAGACAGCCAAGTGGGGGTGGAGACCCAGCATGATTATAAAATCCTTCAGTGAGACACATTTGCTTCCTGTATGTTTTTATTTTTTATTTATTTTCTGTTATGTTTCCCACATCTCCTCCTGTCAGAAGGGTCTCTCATGAGCAGAAGTAGGAGGGAGCGCAGCGAGGGGACGCAAGATAAACGCCTGTGCCTGTGTCTACTGCATGCACGCATGCACGCGTGCTGCAGACTAAATAAGACACCTCCAGTTTTGGATTATCTGTCTGCCGGTGCACTGACTGCCTCCAGACCTGGAGGCCGCCCTCCTCCTCCTCTTTCTCCTCCCTTTCACACTGAAGGAAGAGTAGAGTAAGAGACGGTATACTGTTTGCCTCCTGCAGACTTCAACCACTCCTGTGAGTATGCAACCGTGTCTGTGTTGTTACATGAACTGTCATGACTTTGTGACGTGCTTGAGATGATTCTGACTGTGTATACACTTGAATGCACTGCTGTTGTTGTTGGTATTTAGATCTAAACTGAAGCCTTCTGATTAAAACAGTGTTAGGATCTACATCTAGCGCTCGATTAATGCCATAAACGTGCTCTTTCCCTTCAGGTTTTGCTCATCTTAGTAAACCCACATGCAGGCGTTAGGCTGACGCACACTGACGCAACATATGCGGCTTCGGGGTCATGTGTGTTCAAAGCCTGATGCACTCATGATTCACAGCTGCATGTACACTATACGGGACTATAGATTTGCCCGAGAGTGTCCTGAGAACAGCGAGATGCTTTAAAAGTGACACATTTTAATGTTTACATAACACGCCTGCTTATTGCAGCCTATCTGACAGCACACACAGCACTCGAACGCACAAATAGAGTCGGTCAATAACATTAGTGTGAAGCAGGACCAGAGTGAAGCCACAATAGGTGGCTGGCGGTGGCTCATTAGTGCAGAAAGGAGCTATTAATAAAAGAGTCATGCATCTTGAAGTAAATCAGCCCACTAGCAGTGGCTGTACTTTTAAAAATAAAGCTTCTCTATGCTTATCGAGGCCGTTTTGGGCTGTACACTCTTAAAAATAAAGGTTCTTTATTGACATTGATGGTTCCATGAAGAATCTTTCCGATGCACAAAAGTTTCTTTATAGAGGAAAAAGGTTATTAAAACGTTCTTCACACTAAGAAAAAAATGGTTATTTTAAGAACTGATGATCACTGAAAGGTTCTTTGGGGAACCAAAAATGGCATCGCTGAGAAAACCCTAATTTTTTAACCTTTATTTTTAAGAGTGTACAGGGTTCTTGAGTTGGCGATGTGGTGCTTACGAGAGTAAAAACTACTGTTTTGGTTTCTGGATCTTCAAAGCAACAGTATATGTGATGGTTTTCTACAGAACAAGAGAGTAAAAAGTTGTTTGAAAAACTTTAAAAGGCTGTAAATCCTTCTTTTAAAGAGCAGACCATGATTTGGTCTCCTGTCAAAGCATGAATTCACAAGCAAACCTCACTTTCGCAACTCTTCTGATAAGGTCTCGAAATGCTCATGTGACAAAAAAGATAATACATGGCTGGTTATTCAGCATATTTATATTTGCTTGAGGGACATTTACTTTTATTCAAATGTTAAAATAACTGGAATTGAGCAAATGTTGCTTGTGAGGCTTTTAAGATAAGATCCAAGTAGCAACTTCTTCTGGTCTTGGTGGAACTTAAAGGATTAGTTCACTTAATTTACTCACCCCCATGTCATCCAAGATGTTTATGTCTTTCTTTCTTCACTCTAAATGAAATTACAGTTTTTGAGGAAAACATTCCAGGATTTTTCTCCATATAGTAGATTTCAACAGGGTACAACGGGTTGAAGGTCCAAAATGCAGTTTCAGTGCAGCTTCAAAGGGCTCTACACGATCCCAGACGAGGAATAAGGGACTTATCTAGTGAAACGATCAGTCATTTTCTAAAAAAAAAAAAAAAAAAAAAGAAAATGTAAATACATTTTAACTACAAATGCTCGACTTGCACTGCTCTGGAATCACGTTGGAAAGGTCACGCGTGATGTAGGCGGAAGTACCGAGCAAGTGTTTACAAAGCGAACATGCAAAGACTAAGTCGAACGGCCTATTACAAATAAAAAAAAAAAAAAAAAGGTAAAACAACGATGTCAGACGATTTTTAAGTTGGAGGAGAAAATGAGATGGAGTTTTTTGTCCTACCGTGACCTTTCCAACATGATTACGTAATGCGTGGCACATTGTAGAGCTTCTTTAAGATGAGCATTTGTGGTTAAAAAGTATAGAATTTTTTTTTTTTTTTTTTTTTTGAAAATGACCAAACGTTTTGCTAGATAAGACCCTTATTCCTCGTCTGAGATCGTGTAGAGCCCATTGAAGCTGCACTGAAACTGACATTTGAACCTTCAACCCGTTGGTAACTGTTAAAGTCAACTATATGGACAAAAATCCTGGAATGTTTTCCTCAAAAACCTTGGATGACATAGGGTTGAGTAAATTATCAGGAAATTTTATTTCTGAAGTGAACTAATCCTTTAATGAGAAATATTTGAGTTCATATTGAGATCTTTGACTTTTGATTGCATATGTTGGTATCTTGGCAAATTTGAGCGCAGTTTAAGACCTCTTTTCTGAAACACTGGAGAAAAAGCAAAAGCCTCTATTTCATCTAGATTCTATCTAGAAGAAACAACTGAGATATTAAAGAGATCTCGTGTGTGTGTGTGTGTGTGTGTGTGTGTGTGTGTGTACCTTCCTATGAGCGGAAAGCCAGTGGAATTAATAATAGAAATGGGTATTTTCAGTTAGTCACTCAGTTTCCTCATAATTTGCTCCACAAACTTTACTCCATGTCTGGAAGATAACCTTCATTTAATAGACAGAGAGAATATGAGGTCAACCCTGTGATGTGGTGAAGAGAACAACATTATGTAAGTTTATGAGTTCCTTTATAGGATGAGAATATGACAGATATTATCACCTCAGTCTAGACAGCCAGCATTTCCTCTCAAAGCTAAATTGTGTATTCAGAAGGAGCAATTGTGGTTTGTTGGTCTTCTAACTCGGTTAATTTCCTTCCTCAATTGTGAAGACTTACTTCGAGAAGGTGATTGAAGATAATTGCGCAAATGGGCCTAGGAGGACAGCATCAAATGAGAGGTTTTATTGCTCATTTAAGATAAATGGTGCGCCTCTCATATAGTGACGGCTGCAAAGGCTGCAGTGACGCACAAGAATGTCCTAAGCAAAATGTATCGTATATCATGTGCTTAGATCCGGTGATGTTAATGGCTCCGTGTAAGTGAGCAAAGTATCAGGAAACAACAAAAGCTCCTTCAAGAATTTTCCCGTGGTTTGTACCCAAGCTGGGATACAATTTCAGACCCCTGTGATTATAAAGAAGTGCTTTTTGCCTTTCTTCTCTGCCTTTGAAATGGAAATGACACAAAGAGAGAATGAATATGCACAAACACCGCCCAGTATTGTGGATGATTCTCATTAGTCAAAAGAGCTGCTGTGCTTTGATGGTGACAGGAAGATGAGAACAAGGTCGACCCAATATGGACACCAGGGTACAGGCCTGGGGCGACGCAGAGCTCTCCGTTCAACCTCTTCACCATCTGCCCTCTCACAGTCTCACGCCTCACTGGCATCAGTGCTCACGGCCCTGTGAACTAATAACCTCTGTTCACACCGCTTGCGAGTGTTTCTGAGTAACGTTGACACCACTGACAGATTTATCGCTCAAAACAAGATGCTGGATTCTGGCGGTGATAAAGAGCAGATGACAATGAACTTAAGCAACTTATGGAAAGTTTGCAATAGGAATGGGTTGTATGTTATACTGAAGTTCCCTCAGGTTCCAAATAAAATGAAAATGAAAATATTATATATTTTATATATACAGTAGCGGTCAAATCAGGACTAGTATCAAATCAGCATATCAGAATGATTTCTGAAGGATCATGTGACACTGAAGACTGGAGTAATGGCTGATGAAAATTCAGCTTTGCATCACAGAAATAAATTATATTTTAAAGTATATTAAAATAGAAAACCATTATTTTAAATTGTAATAATATTTCACAATATTACCGTTTTTTCTGTATTTTCTGTAATAAATGCAGCCTTGATGAGCCTAAGAGACTTCTTTGAAAAAAACCATAAAAAATAATAAATGTTTCCAAACTTACATACACTCTACTCTACACACACTAAAAAATGTTGGGTTGTTTCAACCCAAATTTGGGTAAAAAATGGACAAACCCAACTGTTGGGTTAAATTTAACCCTTTTTTTGTCCATATTTGACCCAAATTTTGGTTGAAACAACCCAACTAATCAATCAATCACTAATTATTTGGAACTTGAGGGATGCAAATAAAAAAAGCTATAATATATGTCATATATTAGCTACAAGTTAAGAAAAAAAAAAACAAAAAAAAAACAACTTAAAAGCAGTAAAACAAATATTATAAAATGTATTGTAATGCAATAGTTACACACTTGTGAGTGCACAAATACATTTCTATAAAATAGTTTCAATGTACAAAGTTTCAGTGTTGCTCAACAACCATTAGCAACTAAACTCTGTATGGGATACGTCCTGTTCCATACCAAAGTCCCTTTAAGACAAGTCATTTCACTCGGCGTTCATCTTTGAAACGCCTCTCGGGCATGCAAGTGCAGCTCCTATCTCTTTGAATGGGGAAACATCAAATTCTCCAAATCTGTTTGCCAAGCTTCCGATTAAATTTCATATTTGAAATCACCAATGAAATCTGACAACAACTATCTCATAAATTTTGTTTCTAAATGCTTGAATGACAAAAAAATGCATTTTCCAGGCTGGATCAAGCTAATGTGCATGCACAGTCCTAAGTGAACTTGTCTCTATAGGAACCGGAGCTTCTAACGGCCACTGCAGTGATGCAATGACTTTACCAATCGGCGATTGGCTCTTATTTAGAAGGTGGGACTTATTCCGCCATATTGGGCGTTGCACTTTCTCCCATTCATAATAATATGAGTGACGCGTCTTGTGTTATTCTATAGTCTTTGTCCATACTTTACATTAACTCCATGTTTCTTTGTTGCTCTCACATGTAAATAACGTAAAGCAGAATCTCTACCAGTCCATGCATCTACATATCCTCACACCACCCAGCCCGAGTTTGCACCACACTTAATCAGTAAATTGCATGTTGATATGTAAGCAAGGACTTCAACTCATGTGCAACTGAAATAATGAGCCATTAAGAATCAGCTAATTACATTCACAGAGAGACACACCATGCTCTATTGTAAAAATACAGTCAGTGTGAAAATTATATCGTGACTTTTAGAGTTGAATCCTTTTATTTTAAGTTTGTTTCACACAACTTGAACTGTATTTTGATACACCAAGCACAGCTAGATAACAATCAGTGATCATTTTGATTCTATACTTTGAAATATAAACTATAAAATGCTAAAAACAAACAAACTGGTATCGATCCTAACAGCAGTAGATTGAAAACAGTGCATTAAGTCCCACCTCTTTCCTTCTGTTTGAACTTCTTTTGGGAGTTTTAAACCTCTCCCTTATTTGTAACTCACACCCTGAACAGTCACGGAGAGAAAGAGTGAGAGAAAAGATACACTATTGATCTGCACAGACTAATTATGGTGTTTAAGGTCTCTATAGGGCACCGATTGATTTACTAGAAATAACTTATAGGACTGAGTGCTTATTGATCAAGCGTTGCTTCAGAGCTCTGATGACATCACTATAAATCTGTGAGTGATTACAGGAGATTAATGGTGTGCTAGAGTCTAGACAAATAATTAAACCCTTATAATTTAACCCACGACTGCTACAGTTATTTATTACACAGCATATGGCACAGGGAGACAAAGGTTGTCCATTCAGTGTATTTTAATTATTACGGGCAAAGGTAATCCACTGTGTATTTTAGAACCGGCTATACATGCACACATCAGCTTAGCATGTCTGTAGCACATCAGAGCTGATTTGCTGCAGAAAAAATGTATTCTCTGTTGCAGTAGTTCTTCAAATAATAGGAATTGTCTGACGCAGGGGTGTCCAATCCTGCTCCTGGAGGGCCACTGTCCTGCAAAGTTTAGCTCCAACCCCAATTACACACCTGAACCAGCTAATCAAGGTCTTACTAGGCATACTAGAAACTTCAAGGCAGGTGTGTTAAAGGGGACGTATTATGCCCCTTTTCACAAGATGTAATATAAGTCTCTGATGTCCCCAGAATGTGTCTGTGAAGTTTCAGCTCAAAATACCCCACAGATCATTTATTATAGCTTGTTAAATTCGTCCCTATTTGGGTGTGAGCAAAAACACGCCGTTTTTGTGTGTGTCCCTTTAAATGTAAATGAGCTGCTGCTCCCGGCCCGCTTTCCAGAAGAGGGTGGAGCTTTAACAGCTCGCGCTTCGGTTGCTCAACAACAACAAAGCTGGAAAATCTCACGCAGCCAAAATGAGGATTGTCAGTAACGGTGTTCAGCCTTACATTGTTCAAACCGGAGTCGACACTGATGGAGAGACTTTACAAGAAGTTACAACTTTTAGAATGCATCTGGACGTTTCTGAATGGTTAGTGGATAAATTTATGTAGTTGCTGTGGAGTTGATTCAACTCATCGACTAGCATGTGCTGTCATGTTAATCTTTTGTGCAAATCCAGCGTTGAATTGACCCTCGTTTGTGAAGCAGTCCGGCGTAAAATAACGGCATGGTAACAACACTACTACAACAACTCTTCCTCTTCTCTAAAGCAACCCAACATGGCCTAAATAGTGTTCTGTGCTCGTCTATGCAGCCAATGACAGAACAGTTAGCATGCTTTGCTCGAACTTTTGCCATGGCGTTAGAACTGTTACACCGTTGACGCTTGTGAAAACAAAATGGTGGCGACATGAGTGGAAACGTGCAGATTAAGCGGCGGTAATATTATAATAAGATCCCTTTCCTACATCACTAGGAGAGTGAAATCTGAGTGGCTCATTTTTCACATGCTTGCATAGAAAGGCTTGCCAAAACAAAGTTACTAGGTTGTCCTTTTTCACGTTTTCTGGGTTGGTAGATGCACCGGGGACCCGATTATAACACTTAAACATGGAAAAAGTCAGATTTTCATGATATGTCCCCTTTAAAGGAACGCTCCACTTTTTTTGAAAATAGGCTCATTTTCCAACTCCCCTAGAGTTAAACAGTTGAGTTTTACCGTTTTCGAATCCATTCAGCCGATCTCCGCGTCTGGCGGTACCACTTTTAGCATAGCTTAGCATAGTTCATTGAATCTGATTAGACCGTTAGCATCTCACTCAAAAATGACCAAAGAGTTTCGATATTTTTCCTATTTAAAACTTGACTCTTCTGTAGTTACATCGTGTACTAAGACCGACGGAAAATGTACCATGGGTGCAGCAGGCGCAATGATATTATGCAGCGTGTCTCACAAATGTCTCCATGGTTGCAAGGCACGCTCCCTGTGCAAGCAGGGGGTCACAGGCGCTGTGTAATATCATTGCGCCTGCTGCACCCATGGTACGGCAGCAAAGTTCCTTGATTATTACGCCGGAATGAGAGTATAGTTCCTAGCATATCGGCCTAGAAAATCGCAACTTTTCATTTTCCGTCGGTCTTAGTACACAATGTAACTACAGAAGAGACAAGTTTTAAACAGGAAAAATATCGAAACTCTTTGGTCATTTTTGAGCGAGATGCTAACGGTCTAATCAGATTCAATGAACTATGCTAAGCTATGCTAAAAGTGGTACCGCCAGACCCGGAGATCGGCTGAATGGATTCGAAAACGGTAAAACTCAACTGTTTAACTCTAGGGGAGTTGGAAAATGAGCCTATTTTCAAAAAAAGTGGAGTGTTCCTTTAAGGCAAGTTGGAGCTAAACTCTGCAGGACAGTGGCCCTCCAGGGCCGAGTTTGGACACCCCTGGTCTGATGGATAGGCTTATTAATGGTATTTGCCAAGTCAAACATTAAAAAAAAAACACTCAGAATGCCCAGGCAAATGTCTAGCAATGCACCAAAAACCACCTTAGTACACCCGAACAACTACTTAAAGTGGCAAAACACACACACTCTCTCTAATACCTCCACAGCAACGAAGCAAGTAACGCACTAAAAAAAAAATCACTCCAAATACCCGAGCAACCACACAGCAATGCACAAACCACTCAGAGCGAACTCTCAACCACCATAAAAACCACTTGGCTAATCAATAAGGTTTAGCCTAACAAAGCTACACATTTAGATAAATTGTTCATCAAGATTTGGCTTCAGATGCATGTAATGTTTAGCACTTGTAGGTCTGTCAAGGTTTTCCACCTTTATTTCATATATTTGATTTCAACAATGATTTCTTACAGTCTGAAGGCAAAGTTATTTAAACTGACCCCTGGAATGTGCGATGACTCATATGATGGTGGGGTGACTCATTAGACCTGTAATAATAGACAAAAACTAGTCATGTTAGTCACTGTAAAGTCCCCCACATGTTATATGTCTGTGTTCATTTAACTTCCCTGTTCAAGACAAGTCTTTCATTTAGGCACAAACTGTTCTCAGATCAGTCTTTTCTCTGTGAACATCAGGATGAGGATGAGCCACCCACAGTGCAAACAGAGCTAGTCACCCAGCAGCTCTGAGGTAGTTAGCCTGTCAACACACTTTTATTTCTATAAATCATCTCTGGTTGGGGCCATTTATGGGTCATTTCTTCTGTGCAGCCTCTAGCAAACCAGCACGGGACCAGTTCCTTCAACACAGGACATACTGTCATCTCAAATCTATATTTCATATGGCCAGTTATTTAGCTGTATAGCTCTATTTTCTGTGCTGTTACTTGAACAGACTCTGTCTAGCAATGGCAGACTTATTGTTTAGTATAGTTTTGGTCTCAGGAAAGAAAAATCACAAATGAGAGCAATGTAATTAAATGGAGATCCAAAGGAGACGTTTGCTTTAGTCTCTTTCTTCTCAAAAATATCTCCTGAGAAAAGCTCCAGCAATCTCACACATCTTTTCTAGAGTTTCAGATCTCAGTAATACCACGAGTATTCGTGTGCCTCAATGCATCAGCGCAGTAGCTCAATATAATAATACACATCCGATGATCTAAAATCGCTTGAATGTCCAAACCGGCAAGCCTTAAAACACATGCAATTGACAAAGTTTAGTGAAGACGCAAGTGAAAGTGACTACACACGCGGTAGTACGTTTTTAAGGGGAAAGTATTAACGGGATTAAAAAAACGAAATAACCGACATGGGAAAATTACGTTGGTTAGAGGTTCTGAATTTCGGCTTCAATTACTTTTCGATTAATCGTCCAGCCCTATTATATAACTTACATAAAAATATAATATACAGTAATCACGGATCTCTAGTTCCAGAAGTCTGCAATCAAAAGTCAATGATCTCAATATGAACAAACATTTCTCATCAGATTCCAAGACCAAGTTATCTGAGCTAATATCCACACCTACATTTTTGTTTATAGCTTTAGCCTTTAAAAAAAGGACACATTCTCATGAAGCATGTCTAAGAAATTTGAGGAGAAACACAGACATATAAAACATCACCCAAAACACTATTAAGCCTCCTGAGCTATGAAAGAGCAACCACTGAGCATAAAGCAATCAAAAATAGACAGGTTAAATGAAGTCTCTGCAGTATGAGAGATAGCTTAGCAAATACACTAACGCTCAGACTAGCTCATTCCCAGTAATGTTTACAGTAGCTAGCCTGCTGTTTGCAGTAAATAAAGGAAGGTCTTCACAGGAATGTTGCCCAATATTTCAAGCTAATCCAGTTTCACTCATAAAAGGGCAACATATTGACCTCTATGTCGAACGAAAGTAAACGCTGTTTTTATGGCTCGCTAAAGATTTTGATAACAGCTAGAGCCTGCTAGCAATCGTCACAGCAGGAGGGCACAAACTCAACGCATCAGAGGAGTGACAAAATGACCATGTAGTCTTGATAAAAATCACAGTTTGTTCTTTCTCACCAGGCTTAGTTTCTTTTCACGTAATTGTGAGCCAGCCGAACGAACACTAGCACAACTATTAAAAAAATTTAGCTGATAGTTGCCAGTTCTGTTTTGTTATGTCTTTTTTAAATAAGAGAAACACTAGAGCCATTGTTTTAGCTTGACGCCCGAACATTTTTTTGTTTGTGCATCTACATAACTAAAGAAAGAGCTTCTTGTAGTGAAACAAGACATCTCTGGCATTGGTCATAGCGACGCGGACAGTGAAAACAAAAGGTCGTTTTATTGCTTCATCTATATGGGAGGCAGGCATTTACTGCTGGTAGGCTTTCTAAAAATATATAATCACCCCCTCCCCCAGATTTATGTGCATTTTGGAGTCACGTCAAGTGTTTACTCAAGTAATGAAAAGTGTACAAGCAAATGAAGGAAAATTATATGACACCAGCACTAACAGCATTACTAATGCATCATTCACAGCTCGCTCCTTTCCGAAAAAGACAGTCTAATGTGGCAGTCAAAGTAATATGCATCTTTATCTATGTCCACACATGCCATGAAGCCAAAGGCAATGACAAATGGCCTTTCCTGCCATGTCATTTTCGGCTTCGCCAAATATTAAGCTGTCTTTGTGTCCATGGAACCCATTTATCTTAGTTTAGTCGTATGATTTTCAGCTTGACAGGCAGGAATATTGTATCGGGCCGATACGCGTGTGAGGTATCGTCATCCGTCTTAAGGGGGACGTCTCAATTTTGCAACCGCTGGGGCTGGATGGGGCGTCGTACAAGGTCAGTTACAGTGCATTCAATCAACCATTGGCTCCACATAACAAAATGACTAGAGAGCCACTGGCTCCCAAAATGAAATGTTTAGGAATCAAATAACTTTAGTTGTCTAATAACAGAATCTTTTAATATAGATGGCTTTTCAGAGGCAAAGTTTTCTACAACTGGGCCTAACTATACTACATGGCCGTAACCACCATAGGCACTGAGGGGAACAAGTCGCCCCAAATAATTGGAAAGACAATTAACACTTTCAAATGCCCAGAAAGGTACTAAAGACATAGTTCATGTGACTACAGTGGTTCAACCTTAATGTTATGAAGCGACGAGAATACTTTTTGTACGCCAAAAAAACAAAAATAACGACTTTATTCAACAATATCTAGTAATGGGCGATTTTAAAACACTGCTTCACGAAGCTTTATGAATCTTTTGTTTCGAATCAGTGGTTCGGAGCGCGTATCAAACTGCCAAAGTCACGTGAACCAAAGAAATTTTGAAACACTTATGACGTAACGAAGCCTCGTTTACTGAAATCACGTGACTTTGGCAGTTTGACGCGCTCCGAACCACTGATTCGAAACAAAAGATTCGTAAAGCTTCGAAGCTTCATGAAGCAGTGTTTTGAAATCGCCTATCACTAGATATTGTTGAATAAAGTGTTGAATAAAGTCGTTATTTTGTTTTTCTCGTCGCTTCATAACATTAAGGTTGAACCACTGTAGTCACATGAACTGTTTTAAATATGTTTTTAGTAGCTTTCTGGGCATCTGAAAGTGTTAATTATCTTGCTGTCAATGGAGGCCTCACTGAGCCACTGGATTTTATGAAAAATATCTTAATTTGTGTTCTGAAGATGAACGAAGGTCTTACGGGTGTGGAACAACATGAGGGTGAGTGACAATTTTCATTTTTGGGTGAACTAACCCTTTAAATCCCTTTTAATCATTTAATTATTTGGATAATTATGTTCAAGACATGGTTACAGCCTTGCTATACTAAACAATAACCAGTACTATTTTTATCATTTTTTTGAAATTGCAATACAATTTATTACATCAACACTGTTGCTGTGTATCTTTAACTACACGTTGACTTATGAACAATCAGTTGGTAATTAAACTAGTCAAACATCAAATGAGATATGACCTAAAATGACTCGCAGTTTAGTGAGTGATTCAGTTGTTTAACCAATTCAAACCAATATACTTCTGAGTTTGAGACTGATTCATTAAAAAGAACCGATTCATAAGAGAGAATTAAACACCGTGACAATCACAAACACTCTAAAGATGTGATTTACACCAAATCAATATCATAAAAAACACAAACTGACAAAAATAAAACCACAAATTGATGAAAATAAAGTTCTCATCCATAGCTAATTTAGACTGATTTTTTTTTTGCCAAAAATGAGTAAATATTTTATTTGCAGTCTGTAGCCCTGTGAACTGAAAACACAAGCTAAGTATGTTAATAGTTAAACAAAAAAAGTAACTGCTTCACTTTGGTCTTTGCTTCCTAAAAGAACAGGCTTTAGTGGGATAGAAGGAATCCAGTGTAACCGCTTGTAGGGATGTCATTCTGAAAAACAAGGGCAACGTTGCGCTGGCATATTGCGAGTTGTAAAACCGCACTGAAGCATGCATTTGAACGAGCGCTCCTGTCACTGAGGCGTAAACTAATGTGACCGCAGGACTGAGCTCGGCTTGGCTTTGTGTGGTTTGGGTTTGAGTCAGAATTGAAAATCTGGGTTACTTCCTAATGCAGCCATTAAAGCATTATTGCAGAGGGAAACCATCTTGAGATGATGGACATGAATCTTTTGATGGACAGGTAGGCTAATTTAATACATTCGATTAGATGGAACCTGGAGACAAATGCATTATCTTTGGAATCACCCATGGGAAAGAAATCACAAATGACATCTTTTCAATATCTCACTTGTTTCACCTAGAGAGCAACAGCAGGCTCAATATAAAATCAAATATTTCTTATCAAATTCTTCATAAAATAAAAAAAAATATGTTCAATATGAAAGGAACAATTTCTCAAATTCTTCAAGAAATAAAAAAATAAAATAAAATAAAATAAAACGTAAAAAAAAAAAAAAAAAAAAATCTGGTAACATTTTAGTTTAGGGCCCAATTCTCACTATGAACTAGTTGCTTATTAGCATGCATATTACTAGGATATTGGGTGTATTAGTACTTATAAAGCACATATTAATGCTTTATTCTGCATGAACATATTTTACATCCTTTTATCAATACCTAAACTTAACAACTACCTTACTAACTATTAATAAGCAGTAATTAGGAGTTTACTGAGGTAAAAGTTGTAGTTAATAGCGAGAATTGGACTCTAAAACTAAAGTGAGACCAAAAATCAAATTATTTCTTTAAACTCTGTCAACAGTCCCATATTATGAAACTATGCGTCAAACATTCCTCAGTAATATCTTTAATATCTCAATTGTTTCTCTTATAGTCAGCAACAAGATTAATTGAACAGCTGATTTCCCTTTTAAAAAAGGACTGCATTACTTTCACTTCTCCCCTATCAGAAGAGATCACAAACTGTGCTCAGATTTGAGAATCAAGTCTCAACATGAACTCAGACTTTACTCATCAAGTTTCCCAACTATCTGAGCTGCTATCCACATTCATTTTGTAGTTCTGTACTCTTATATTTGTATAAGTCAACTATTGACTTATTTATGTCTTTTGTAATTTTAAGACAAATAACTGTGTCAAAGATACTGAGAAAATTATGTACCCTGAGTTTTGAAAGAGCCACCGGTGAACAATCAAATTCTCCTCTGGCCATTTCCACATACATATTTCTAAACACGAGGCCACTGAGACTGAGACATTATTGTTTTTTTAATATTGAGAAACAATCCACGGCTCTGTGAGAGATCATGATCCATAACAATGCCAGTGGCAATTTCAGAACAAAAGTAAATCAAGTGCGAAGGGGCAGATGAAGGGGAATTGCTCCTCATTAATCTGTCCTGTTTATTCCACTTCCACTGTGTCCTCATGACTTCCCCAAAACTAACACCAGAAAGAGTGCAATATGGAGAAAGCGCTCTCAGACACTATTCTTCGTTAGTCATTCCTCGCTTTACTGATTTAACTCAAACAACAGCAAGGCTAAATTACATGTCTGCTGCAAATTGCCATTGTTTTCACTCATTTTACTCAGAATACTGGCAAATTTGGAGGTAAAACATGTCATTGTTTGTTGCTGGCTTTTACTTTCTTTTTTTAAAAACAGCCCCACAATTTTATGCCTGAATGGTTTTACCATTTTTAACACCATTATCTCAACAAATTGTTGCAACAGTCTTGGAATATAAGAGCCAATGCAAGTGACAATGAACACTGGATTCCTGGATTTTTCCCTTTACTAGAGTAGCACTTTTATTCCTCCTGAGACATTACAGGAGTTCTCTTCCAGATGAAATGGCTCAGTCGATCCCCCTGGGCGTCTGAGAGGATCTAGGTCATCTTTTTACAGACACATATTGAGAGATTCAAGGGGTTTGTAAAAAAATATGATTGTTTCTGGATGAGTTGTTTTATAGAAAAGGTGCAGTATGTTGAGAGCAAATCTTGCACTAAATATCTCAAAATCATATTACTATTACTAAATGTTATTCCAAAAAAAAAAAAAAAATTAAAAAAAATACTCCAATATTAATATTCTGGCCGATAATGATAAGCCATTAATTATTGTAATGTTATGGCTGATACCCAATAAATCCCTGATATTAAAATTCAATGTAAAATAACTATAATAAATAAATATATTGATTATATAAATAAATATAAAAATAAATAATACATTTTAAATTCTACAAGTGAATTTAAGAATCACATTATATTTTATAATATTTTCTATTTATTTTGAAATCTGCAAATGTTTAATGTCGTTATTAAATTATTAGAGTGATTTAAGATTGCATTTAAGTGAGTGCTATAGGTAATGTTAAAGGTGCAAAAATAGGGAGAAAAGAGCATACAAAATTAAATATATTAACACAATTAACGCAGCATCCGCTTTTATTCTGTCATCCTTTAGCTAGCATTACATTATACGATCACGCTATCATTCATTCAAGAGCTATTATTATAATTAGACCATTCAAGCCTGATAAGACACAAAACTGGCATTGTGCGCGGGCCGCATTGAGATCTCTTTTGCGCTTGAACTTACAAAAACACACAAAATTATGCCAAAATGCTCATTTTGTCGAGTATCCTCGTAGGCACAGTCTTAAATGAGTCAAATAAAGTCTTAAATGAACGTAAAGAGTTGTGAGAAAATAGGATGCAGATCTGCGTCATGTGCGGCAGGTCTTAAAGTGACAGCAGCCTAATAAACCTGCTACAGTCTGGCATTAATGTTAATCAAAGAACAAAAGAAAATCACTCACTGCTCTTGACTGAATAACTTTTGTAGCTTTAATAATAATGAATATATTTAATTTATAAATTATGCATTTCATAACTTTATTCAATTTCAGGATATTTCCTACCTGTTAAATCAAATATTTAAAATATACTGTCTTTATGTTGTTTCTACACGGATTTGGAGATTAAATGTACAGTACACAGTATATATACAGTCAAACCAAAAATGATTTAGACATTTTTGATATTTTTGATATATTTTTACTAGTGGGTGCAGGACACTATAGTTCATTTATGTAAGTGAGGATAGCAAAATAAAGTAAACGGTGACATATTATACCCAAAAATTATTCAGACACTTTGACCTGACCATGTTTTGCTTAAGTTTTATCTAACATAATTAAGATTAATTTTTTCTGACACAGTTTAACTCTGAGATCTTGTCATATTTTATTACCATTTTTTTTAAACTACAGTGAATAAACTGTATTAATGAATGAAATGTTCAAGGTGTCTGAATAAATTTTGGTTTGACTGTATATTTATATTTATATATATATATTTTTATATATATATATATATATATATATATATATATATATATATGTGTGTGTGTGTGTGTGTGTGTAAATGTGTATGTGTGTGTGTGTGTGTAATTTCCCAAATCAAAACCCTGGTTTTTCACGAAAAGTTGAAAATGACAATTGCAGTATTGCTACTGTTGATTAACTGTGACATTTCCACCATACAATTACAAGCAACAAGCTGTTTTTTTTTTTCTTTGTGCATGACAAGAGGATATCCTTTTTCACCTTCAAATCAAATCACAATACTATTCAGTACCACCAGCTGCTCTGAGAGGTCTCCTCGTGGCCGTCTCTGCATGCTTTCTTCCTGGACAAAAACTAGCATTTGATCAACTGCAGTATTGAATAAACTGAACCCATGGGCGCCTAAGCGTCAATTAAAGTGTAGGTGAAATGATTTCCCTCTCTGTACGTCAGCACTCCTCCACAATGCTCTGACGCCGCTCCACTGGAGGGCTTAGCCGTTTTCGCCAAAGGCAAATGTCATGTTGTTTTCTCATTGTTCAATAAATGGACTCGGTGGATGGACATCTGTGCAGTAATGCCAGTGCTGTAATTGCAGCAGCAAAGCCAGATGGGAGAAAAATGTCACAAACAATCTCTGCAGGGTGTTCGGATGCTTGAAAAGTTCTTACACATTCAATAACCAGACTCGTAACTAGTTTTGATCTCCATTCTTTCAATAATAGCCACATGATGATGACCTTGTGGTTGGATGAATCTTGGGGGGGCAAAAAAAAAAAGGGCAAACCCAGAATCAAATGCCATCCGACTGTCACTCGCGGCCATAAGCTGGAATCTAATAGGCAGATGAGTCAAAAAACGCCTTCATGTTTTCTCTCTAGTTTGGACGAACACAGAAAAAGGCGAATTATCCTGACACGCTACCGTAGAGAAAGCAGCTTGAGACATCACTGTTGCACCATCAAGGGCTTCCCGCTGCCAAATGATGGGTTTTCCCGCTCTGAGCCGAGGGCCAAGTTGATCTGGCACGAGAATGAGAGCAGATGCCATTTGATGATGGCGAGCCAGAGACGGGGCGGCCAAACTCTGTCAGAGAGATCAGAATCTTCTCATTATTTTCTCACATCTTTTCATGTGGGAAGTCGTGTTCCCAATCAAACCCGCCATACCCCGCAGAGTGTCCAGTCCATAGAGTCTGAGGAAAACTAAATTAGGGTTTGTTTTTCGGTGTGTTTTCACCATGCAGGGGTTCTAGTTGCACTTTTCGCTCTGTATTTGGGGCTGTGAATGAGACCTGCACGGATATTGGCCTTTTGGCCGGGTGCACAGTGTGCCAGTGTGTGCTCTCTGGTCCGTGTTGAGCCAGATCTGTAGTCTGTAAAGAAGACAAATGGGGCGCATCCTGATTTGGAATGCATTCCTGGCAATGAGCAATTAAGCTGTTTTGGAAAGAAAAAGTGAAAGAGGAGAGAAAAAGGTAGATCAAATCAAAGTGTCTGGACTGTCTTTTTTTCTGTTCACTATTTTATAAAGCCTCAGTATTAAACTTTGACAGGTGGACTGTAAACATACAAAAAAAAAAAAAATCTAGAGAGCAGAATATCAAAGATACTTAAAGGGATAGTTCACCCATATCCTGTTTCAGGATAGATTACGGAATAAAAACGGGTTGTTAATGGAACCACCCAGAATAGCCTAACAATTACATAACAACAAGCTAAAAAAAACACTCTGAACACTATAGAAACCATATATCAACACCCTGGCAACCCAGAAAAAACATAGAATTTCACATAGCAACACCCTGGCAACTACCAAAAACATATTAGCAACCTTATACAACATTCTAAAAACACTCAGAATACATTAGAGCCCACAGCAACCCCCTGACAACCACCCAGAAATACCTTAGCAACCTAATAGCAACATGCTAAAACTCTTAGAACACTTATAAATAACATACTGTAGCAATGCCCTGGCAATTACCCCAAACAACATGATAAAAAAACAAAACACTTCAGCAACTACATATTGTAGCAACACCCTGGAAACCATCCAAAAGCTTTAGGCTAAAATGCAACCACATAGCAACATGCTAAAAACACCAGAATACTTTAACAACCACATAGCAACTCTCTAGCATCATGGTGGTGACTTCTGCACTTACATTTTCCTAGGGCTGGGCACTGACATAAATTCACGATTCGATTTCGATTCACAAGATTGCGACTCGATTCGATTCAATATCAATTAATCGGGGTCTATCAGTACATGGCAAATTTCCTCAAGGAAAAAAACTCTCTCTATGTTGTAAACTATACAGAGAACCCCAGTTTGTACATCATTATAATATTAAAGGTTAAAATTCACTGATTTGTAGGCTACTTACGTTTAAATTACACAAGTTTTTATAATAATAACATTAATAATGCATTTTTAATGACATAATTATGTTTCTACCAAAATATAAACATTTAAATGGTGGCTGCCATAAAAAAAAAAAAACATGAAAAAACATGAAATATTAAAGAACAGGTTAAGTATAAAAATACAACGAATATGTAACATAGTGCTTATATTTAGCAAAATGCTCCATTTTTCTAGCTGACATTTAGGCTAATGGCTTTTCTGAGGTAAATGCAACATTAAGTGACAATGTTTACAAGCTTTTTTTTCTGCAGTTGAAACAATGATTGAGTGATTACATGTGACATTATGAGGATTTTGATAAGTTGTACTGTAGCTTTCAACATACCTTCTGATGTTCATTTCGTGTTGTAAAGAGTAAAGCGGAAGAGATGATCGGTTCACGTGCGCTCCGCGCTGCCGCTTCGCTTGATCTGAGGCGGCAACAGCGACCTGTAACGCCACATTAAAGAGCGCCAAATTTGTTTAAATTTCGTAATAAAATTTACAATTTGAAAGCTGAGACTTTGTTTTATATCACAAGTAACAAATCACAAAGCTTATTGAGATTTATTGGATGGGAGGCGCGCTAAAGCTTTGTTCATTCATCAAGTGAAAACAGCACAGACTTAATATTCAACAATACTACTGATTTCCCTGCATTGACACCACTGTATGAGAATTGAACTGAGCTGGACAATGACATCACTGTTTTCTCCAGAGCTGCTGTATAGATAAATGAACTAAATTAATAACTAATGATTTTTACAAAAGACATGAATCAGCACTGAACTTAAAGCTGGACAATGACACTATTTTCTTCTAGAGCTGCTGTACACCCAAAACAAACTTGTTGCATTATTTTCCTGTTATTACTGTAAAGCTGCTTTAAAACAATCTGCATTATAAAAGTTGATATGTAAATAAAGGTGACTTGACTGAAAGATCGATTCTTGGGATTTAAGAATCGACACTGGTTCTTCATAATGAGAATCGATTAAAATCGAGAAATCAATATTTTTTACTCAGCCCTACATTTTCTTCAGCAAATGTAAAACTTTTATCTGCCTTTTGTGGCTTGTTTTTCAAACAACAAGTGCACACAGACAGAGAGGTTAAACATTCAGTGTCTTTGCACATCTCGCCAATGTTAATGTGATCTTTGATCTTGGCGTCTGCCGGAAGATGGAGAGAGGCAGTCAAGGACAGCAGGGTGGAGGGTTGGCGGGCACAGCTGTGCCTCGCTGGTTCATCCACAGACTCATTCAGAGGTCAATACGTATCAGACTGCAGTGTTTCAGCTTTGCTAACAGTGCAGAGCTAAATTAAGGCCATCACTACCCATAGACTCGTTCGGGGAATGTAAGCAGAGATGGACATAATAGAGGGAAGATTACGTAATGAGTACCAGAACAGCTGAAAGGAGAGGAAGGGCAAACAATGTGATTATGAAGACAATACAGTGTGATTGTGATATGATACGTCTGTCTTTATCCTAATGTTAGCTCGGGGGTCAGATCAGACAAAAAGTCACCCATAAAGAGTGCATGCCCTTCAGAAGCTTATATTAGAATGAATTTCATAATACTTTCATAAATTCTGGGGTTGAAATCTAAAGGGAGCACATGGAATTTACTAATTTTCATTCCCCAGACGCCTTTAGATTACATATACAGGCAGAATTTATCATTAGAGAATATTAATCAAAAAAACAACTTTATGAGAAAAGTACTGCCTGCTCTAAGGCTTTAATAAGCTCTATAAAGCTGAATATTAACACAATGGTAATGAGAAGAAAATCTAAATTGTATATAATGAAATATATACTGTATACACATACATGCATAAATAAAATAATAGGTAACACAAAGGATTATAATATGCTTCTGGAAACATTTACCTCACATTTCTATACTGCTGGCCTGACTTTTAGTGAAATCAGTCCCGTGAAAATGTAAACGGACAATGATGTTAATTGTGTTTTAATTCTGATGATGGTATTGAGCCCACACAACTGCCCATTACTCTAGTGGATTATACCAATTTGAGCCAAGCAATCATAATCTACTGGTTTATATGGCATTGGCATCTAGATTAATGTTAATGTATGATTACATGAACATGAAATCCGGACATCAGCTACCTTGAGTTGTGTTGCAGTAGCCTAGTAACATCCTAGCAACTGCATAGCAACATTCTAAAAGACTCAGAACAAACTGACCTTAGCAACTGCACAGCAACATACAACAGAAGACTCAAAAGACCCTAGCAACTGCATAGAAACACGACTCCATGGCAACTTTTTTTTAATTAAAGGCACAATATGTAAGATTTTTGGATTAAAATATCCAAAAACCACTAGAAAAATGTTATATATTTTGTTGACTTGTGTACTTACATTATACCAAATGTTTCCAAGAATGACACAGACTGTGTCCGTACGTCGCCTATCAATGACATCATACCCACGTTACCCTCGGTTTCCGATTTTATTTTGTAGAAACCATGGAAACACCAAAGATGCTTTAATATATTATAGCTGCGTCCGAAATCGCGTACTGTTGAGTAGGTACAACATTTGAATTTAAATATACTTCACGACCGTTGAAAAAGTACGTTCTATATAGTACGAATGCGTGTAGTATGAATGAATTCGGACGTACTACATCCGCTATGTTATTACTGTCACATGACCTACCCGCATCCGTTACGTCCCTTCAACTCAATTCACAAATCCTCTCCCGTGGCCTCATGGGATAGTAAAGTGTCCATCGTATGCGCACTTCAGAATCTCACCAGAAGTAGTAAGTCATCCAGGTAGTTTTCGCCTACTGTTTTTCGAACACTATGAATTCGGACATACTACTCTGTTCGCATACTGTTTTTTGCGTACTATATAGTAGAGAAGTATTCGATTTCGGACACAGCGTATGTGTTTTATTAGACACATGAGCAACTGTTCAGATGGATACATTCATCGACAGAAAACGAATCATTGTTATATAGCTCAACATAGTAAGTCTTTTTTAAATCTCGTTTTCTTGATTTACAGCGAGTACCATGTTTTACAATGCCTAATATCGATCTTGCTTACTGCAGTGTGCATTAAGTCTCTCATAGTAGCCGCCGAGCAAATGCACAGAGTAGCACTATAACAACTTTAACACTATAACGCTCAAATGTATCTAATATGATAAAACAGCGCTGCTTTACCCCATATACGCTTGACCGGAAGAAGCGGAAGCGGCGACTGTGGCATAATAAAAGTTCTGCTGCTCTCGAGCCGTGTGTCGCGCTCGTCTCTCATTAGCAATCGCTCCAGCGGGATTTTTCAACTCGGCCCTGCTCTGCTTCATGCTACAGTAACGTTGTTAATCTCATCCATAAACATAATTTCCCATCCTGATTTTTTTCCACCGGCTGTGAGGTGAAGATGACAACTCCCAAGATTCCACGCTCAATCTCGGTGTCATCAAACTACGCCTTTGTTTTGAATAAGCGACCTCTAGTGGCGAAAATTTACATAGTGTGCCTTTAATTGCCTGTATTTTATGTACCTTTTTTGTTTGATCACAAACTGACAAGATTAAAGTACAACATAGTTAATTTGAGAGGCGGAAGTAATAGTAATGCTTGACTTGGCAAGAACTGCTTCTAAAATAGCCTTCCTGCTCTACAGCAAGCTGATGCCATTGTTTTAAATATATCCAACAAACCATTAAAATTTCAGTATGTTTGACTAATGCAAAATCATCAGAACACATGAGATGAACAGCATATCACCAGTTATTCTTAAAGTACTTTAGCATGTGCAGGTCTTGTAAAACCCTCTGGGGTCTGTGTTGTCTCGGCTAAGCTCAGATCAACAGAAAGCGGCCCACTCCAGGAACACACAGTTCGTCAGCCTCCATATGCCACCAGCCCACCGACCAAATGAAAAAACCTTATTAATAGATTCTCTGTCAAAGAGAAGTCACATCCCCGCTGAAAGTAGTGTGTACAGAGCGCCGAATGAGTCACGCTGAGAGTTCCTTCGGCTTCTTCAGACGCGTCTGGAGGAGATCGCATCACGGCGGAGGATAGGTGTCTCTATTTTGAGTCACCGCAATCCCCACGGAGCCAAGGCACGTAGCAAATGCAAAAGGCAGCGAGGCGGTGTGGCTGATGGACAGGGTCGGTCAAATGAAACGAGAAGGCTGTGAATTACTTGATGCACATGAAGCATCTCTGGGAGTAAGTAAGTTGGCAGCACACTGGTAAAGTCAGACGAATGCAAACTCAGTTTTATCAGCAATAGCATTAGAGAAACTAAATTCTTCTTCAGAATATGAATTAGAATAAATTACAGATGGGAAAAACAGCCGCCACAGGAAGTTTGACAGAGAATATAAGGTCACCTCTCCGGATGATTCGGTTAACATCTGCTTGTGACACCCTCGCATCTTTGGAGGGTCCCTGTAGTTCAAGACGTAATTACACTCAGATGAGGCTTTGGATTCAATCAGAGTGAATATGGAAGTGGGACAGAATATCAATAAAATATTTCTACTGTGCCTGATTAATGCTAGGGAGCAATAAGATGCAGAGATCTTTAAAAAATCATGTTAATATTCTGCCCTTTGAATCGGAGCGGTTTTAGACTCATCTCAGTGACGCTAAGCATTTGATTTAATTAATCAAAAACTCGTTTAGATTAGTTTAGGGACCAGTAGATGGCACCCAGCGGGTCAACGTTTTGCTGTTTAACATGGTACAGTTAACTCCTGTTGGTCAGTGTCATAGCTAAAATAGTATGCTGGAAAATGCATTTTTCTCTGTTAACTGCCGTTCAAAAACAGGCAGTTAAATGATAAAATGGCAATTGATTGAAAAATATATATTAACACTGAAACTATATATTAAAAATAGATAGTTATGTTTATAATTTAATATTTCAACACACACACACACAATATGAATAAATATCAAGAGGTGCATCAATTTTTGGTCAAGATCTTGTACTGACAATGCAAGGGTCAAGCACTCTGTAAAGCCTCCTCCAGCACATCCTAAAGACTATCAATGAATTTAAGGTCTTAGCAATTCATGAGTGAAAATGTTTCTTCATGCTCCCTCCCAACCATTCTTTGTTTTCATGACAAATTTATTTAAACATATATTTAATAATTAAGACATTACTAACAGGTAAAGTAAATCTAATCAATATATAAGCTAATTTAGTATATATATATATAGTGAAATGCTCCCCTCTAGTGTTCATTTCTCTAGTGAACTAACATGCTGTGGACACTAAATGACTTGCCTGAGGTAAATGTAATGCTACGTGAGATATCATTCTCAAGCTGTTTTATTGATATCTTTCCGTGGTTGAAACACTGGTTGAGAGATTACATGTAAACATATCTATGCATAGATCATCTGCTCTTCTTCTTCTGCGCTTTTTCCTGTTGTGGTGGTGATCAAACAGTGTTGCATTACCGTGTGCGCCCCCTTCTGGATGGGAGTGTGGATTGCCTGTGACTGACTGTATTCATCATCTGACTGTATGAACCAAACTGTGACGTCCGTACAGTGATGGTTTGGGACGAATACATTAAAAAACCCATAATGAAGATATAATTAATTTAGAAGTTTTATTAAGTGTTAACAATGAGATTATGTGGTTTTTATAATCAATTAACACTGCTTTTCTCATTTTTTACAAGATGGACAAATGTGTCACCAAAAAAGTCATTTGGTTTAACCAAAATTTAGGTTATCCCGAATGACACTTTTGGTTATACCGAATGACAATATTTTCAAACAATTCTAACAGGCTGATATCTAGCTAGCTAGCAAAAGGGCAATCAAACATTTTATATTTAGTACAAGTTTTTAAAATATTACAACATTTTCCATATTTTATAGCGGTTGTACCGAATGACCTGATGTTACGGGACATGCATATGAGTGAGTGAAAACATAAATTTTTCAGATAGTTAAAAGAGAGTTGGTTACGTCCATGTGGTCCTTTGCAGGTGTCTGAATGATGTCACATCCTGTTACACGATATTGACAGCATGACTTGATCCAAAATGGTCCCTTTATATTGGTTACTCCGAATGACATCAATGAAATTCATTTTTCTGGACATTATTTCTCATAACAAAGCAACGACTTGTACACATAATTTTAATACCATTTTGCACTATGTTGATATATGATGTTATAAAATCATACCAGAATAAAAAATATATACATTTATTACATTTTAAGATATTTTAATCACAAATTAATTGGCTATATTGGTCTTTGGACGGTTAAACCGAATGACCTTTTGACACTTCAAAAATCTTTAAAATGCCTTTATATGTAGCAAAATATAATTAAAACCTATTAGTTTCAATAAAAGAGATCTAGTTGTACTACCTTACATACTTTTGATGTCATATCTTTGTTTTTTATTATTAAGGCCTTTGGGGAAAAAATGACCCGTCACGTCATTGACTCAAATCATCAATCATATATATATGTATGTGTGTGTGTACGCGAGTGTGTCTTGTGTGTACCTATGAAACAAAGACAGCAGCATCCATGTCACATACTTCCAATACAAAGCATATATTTTTACTATTATCATTATGTATTTTTATTATTTTCCCTCATTTTATCAACTGCTGATCTTGACTTTTCCTACAGTACAGAGATACAATATAGCAATAAGACAACAGTAGCAAATTGTTCAAAAACATTGACTCGTTCATTGAAGGGTGTATTCAATGAAATGGCCCTTCACAGCGTGCCTTATAATGCTATTTGTTCATGCAACAGTGAGTCTTGGAAAGCAGGAAAAAGCCATTACGGCACTCATTTTACAAAGACAGTATTTATGTCAATTTACAAATTTAAGCATTTCAGAATTCATTGATTTAAAAGACTTGTTCCAAAAAAACAAAAAAAACAAAACAGAGTTTAGTTCACAACCAAAACACAGAAGACTGAGCTAAATGTTGTTCCATGCTAGAACTGTTAACCTCCTATAAATACAAGGTAGATGATGAGATTATTCAGACAGATGCTGGTCTGCATTTCATCAGCCCTATGATGGGACTGCATGGAGCAATTATTGTCTTATGAGAGTCATTTTTCAAAGACAGGAAAACTAAATCATTACCCTTAGCAAAAAACAACCACTATAATCAAAGAGGGAGGCAGAAAACAAGTATGAGAGAAGAAGAAGAAGAAAAAAAACACCATCACAGCTGACAAGGGAACTTTTTAACACTAGTATTTATTTTATTATTTTTTGTTTCAGAGAGTCATTTGAGAAACAATGGCACTCTGAGAGGCAGTTATTTTGGGGGTAGCTGATGCTAATTGGCAATGGGAGTATTGGCTAGTCTCCCACTTTCAAAATAATTAGTAAAGCACACAGCACGATCTCACACCCGGAATTAAACGAACCGCACTGGAACCCTTAGCAACCTCTCTGCCTAGTAACGTAGGAGCAGAAAGGAAGAGATTTTGATAAGCTGTAGTGACACGGAGCTGAACTTCAGCTGTGAAGAATTTAATATCATTAGAAGTTTGTTAAATCTGTCTCTTTAAAAGGCTGTGCTACATCCATACAGAAACCACTTTTTTACTTATAAAGGACATAATTTACACTTTTGTGGCATATTATGGTTTATTTTTACCTAAAGTTCATTTAAAATGTTAGTAAAGAGATGTCTTGCACCAAAACTATCATCTCTTTGACTCTTTTGTGCTTTTTATAAAGCACTGATGTTGGACAGATAGCAATGTGTATGACCTGTTTTGAGCGAGTAGATCTACCAAAAGAAAAATTCATTGTTTAGAGGTTGCTGTTTTATATCTCACGAGACATTATGTCTCATATATTTTGCCTAAAATTCTTTTGGCAAAATAAATAGACACTATGGGTCAACCTAGTTGACCTAAAGTAAAGCCAAAGACTATAGAATAACACAAGACGCGTAACTCGTATTGTTTTGAATGGGAGAAAGTGCAACGTGCAATATGGTGGAATAAGTCCCGCCTTCTAAATAAGAGCCAATCGGTGATTGGTAAAGTCATCACGTCACTTCAGCAGCCATTAGAAGCTCCGGTTCCTATAGAAACAGTCAGACGCGCGCCTCTGAAATGAGACACAAGAGACGCGCATTTAGGACTGCTCATGCGCATTAGCTTGATCCAGCCTGAAAAATACATAAATTGTCATGATTTGAGCGTTTAGAAACAAAATTTATGAAATAGTTGTCAGATTTCATTGGTGATTTCAAATATGAAATTTAATCGAAAACTTGGCGAACAGCTTTGGAGAATTTGGAGAAAGAGATAGGAACTGCGCTTGCATGGCCGAGGGCCATTTCAAAGATGGCCGCCAAATGAAATGACTTGTCTTAAAGGGACTTTGGTAAAGCTGCGTCCAAAATCGCCTACTTTATAGTAGCTACTACATTTGGCTTGAAACGTATAAGTATATATGGTATGAATGTGTGTAGTATGAATGAAATCCGGGCGTACTTTTATCCACCATGTTGTCATTGTCATGTGACCTACAATGTCAGTTGTGTCGCTTCACCTCCATTCATAAATCCTCTCCCGTGGCCTCATGGGATAGTAGAGCGTCCACCGAATGCACACTTCAGAATCTCGGCAGAAGTAGTAGGTCATTCATTTTCGCCTACTGTTTTATGAATACTATGAATTCGGACATACTACTCACCTCACATACTGTTTCTCATATGGAAGTAGGCATATTGGGACGCAGCGTAAGAGTATATAGCTATAAAATAAGCAGCATGCATATGATAGATTGCGTGCAGTTAAATCACGCTAAATTACTGCCGTTCTCGACAATGCACCTTTGTAAAAGTGGGGATTTAGCACTTACTCGCATGAAGAACAAATATAGACACAGATAGTGGATCGATATCGATTTAAGACTCAAACTTTCTTCGATACAAAAACATACCTTGTGTGAGTTCTTGTATTTAATGTTGATAACGAGCAAGAATGCAAATGTTCCCAAATATCCACATGACTGCAAACGTGACATTATTATACAACAGGTCAAAAACAAAACGTACATTTTAAACGCATTACTGTCAGTATTTACTCTATTTTGCAACGAAAACATATTTTAACGAAAAACCACAGCAGAACTACAACACACGAATGCGGCTGCGGCTTTGAACGAATCGTGAGAGTCAATGATTCATTCACAGCCACTTGATTCGTTACTGAATGAATGACTCAATGACTCACTCATAAAAACAGTGACTTGCTGCCACCTACTGGTGGTTTTAGTTTAATATTTAAAAGTATCACTTCATTTTACCATCATTGCATATTTCACTATTGAACATTTTTTATTTAGAACATTATTTATTTTATAAAGTTATTCATAAAGGTAAAAATATGCACTGGAAAAATCAATTTAGGGGGCAAATATTGTCCCTTAATGGAAAAGATGGAAGAAAGGGGGTACACAGAAGGATGGTAATCCCTTCAGGGGGTACTCCACTCTAAAAAGTTTGAGAACCACTGTCTCAGACCATTTGTACTTGAAAGAATTTCATGAGAAACATTTTGAGTTCATTCTGAGATCTCTCACTTTTGATTACAGACTTATCTTCTGGAGTTTTTGTGTAATAAACACCAAACTTGGCTCTCTGACAGAGCGTTAAAGCAGCCAGCAATGACAGAAGAGGCAAATCTTTGTAAAAAGTTGTAAACATTGAGTCAATCTCGGTTTAATTCAACTAGACTCTGAAAAAAACAAGAACACGAGAGCCCATTGATGATATGACAGCTTCCATGTAGAGAGCACAACAAAACTAATGTCATCTTCTCATTTTCAGAAATGAAAAAAATAAAAAACAACATTAATTTAAACTGTTCTTGTATCCTCCACAGGACTTCTGGTCCAGCGATATGAACAAGATGAAGAACTTCAAGAGGCGTTTCTCACTTTCCGTGCCACGAACAGAGACGATAGAGGAGAACGAGTTCACAGAACAGATAAACCAGCTCAACATTCACTGCAATGACGGTACGGTTTTCCTCTCAACATTCATATCTTCCATTCAAAGCCCAAGAGTCTGGATGTGAGCATCACGAAACCCATTGAAATAAACAAGACTTAAATATGTGACTTATTATAGGGATTATCAGGCGCTCCTTATTGATTCACTTGAACCACCAACTATTATTTTACCCAGTAAGTTGCCAAAAAAGGTCTAAATCCATAAAGAAAGTGCAGCATGTGGCGCAGTGAGAAATGTAGCTTCATCGGTGTCTGACAAAGTTGAGAATACATGAGGAGAAGGGCAAATAATATACCATAATCACAGATAGTCCTATCCAGACAGGATTCGATTTCTCAGAGGACGCCTGTGTCGGCCAAAAAACAAATTCTGTGAAACACAAAAGTACCTGACCTCCTGAGGGAAAACTAGTGCTGTCCAAACAGGGCTTTAGTCTAATCCTACAATATGAACTGTTTGTTTTTCATTAATTTCATGCATAATCAAGAATTTATAATAACAAAAGACATTTAAATCCTAATTTGGGCACCTATAACTAGAACTAATTCTCAAAACAACTTCAAACCAGTTTTTTGCGGTCCATTACTCCTTTTGTGGTCTTTAAAATTAAATAAATCCTGAAAAAACAATATGAAACTGCTTACATCACACGTTTAACTTCTGTAATGTGATGTTTTCATGTGAAACAGAATAATTAGTGAGCTAACGAAGGGCGGGGCTTCATTTTGTCCATCAGTATTTGAATGGATTATGAAAAGTGGGCTATTGTTAGTTGATATTTTTCCCAAGCCATGCTGCCTTAGGTTATCAGGACATAAAAGTTGTTTCAGTGGGGGGAAAAGTACTACATTTTGATTAAAAGACAACTTCATTCCTTTAAAATCAACTAAAAGGCATTCAAAACCCATTTCAGCAATACTGGCTTGGTGCTGGTTCCTGCTCAAACTGAACAATATAAGTAATGCTTATTAACAGAAAGAAAGTCATAATTAACCCAGAGAGATGTTCTTCAGCTATTTTGAAATTGGGAAATGAGCTAAACCAATGAATATACCTTACTGTTCAAAAGTGTGGAGTCAGAAGTTACAGAAAAGACATTTAAAGTTCAGTTTTAAATAAAAGCTGTTCTTTTGAACTTTCTATTCATAATATATTTGATCCTGAAAATTGAGCTATTATTGGTTAATATTCTTTTTCTCATGCCATGCAGCCTTGATTAGGTCATCAGGATAGAAAAAAAGGTGGAAAATGTATTACATTTTGATTACATATTATAAAAAAGACAGCTTTGTTCCTTTTAAAGGGTTAGTTCACCCAAAAATGAAAATTCTGTCATTAATTTCTCACCCTCATTCCAAACCCGATCTGAATCTTCTGAACACAAATGAAGATCTTTTTACAGAAATCTGAGATCTCTCCATTGACAGTCCATGCAACTACCACTTTTAAGCCCCAGAAAGGTAGTAAAGATATCATTAAAGTAATCCATTTGACTCCAGTGATTTAACCAACCCTTTAAGTCAACTAAAGACATTCAAAATCTATTCAAACTCTTTATTTTACAATCAGAAACCTTTCTTAAGAAAGTAAATAGTGTCAGTTTTAAAGCCAACTGAGGCTACCTTATCTTGATTTGAAGCCCTCAAATGGAATGGGATCTCACAAAGATGCCTGGAGAGTGAGCGGCCCATAAGAGTTTGATAATCTCTCCAAGAGATGGGAGAGAGATGAATCTAGTGGCCTGTGAGGACCTGCGGCGGTCAGGGCCGCTCCAGAGAAGATGAGGAGGAAACGGGATTCTGACTCTCCAGCGTCTTCCCTCTTCACTCTCAAATTGCAGTGGTGGTTATCATTGAGCCTACATTATTAATGCAGTGGTAATAGTACTATTCTGCTCGGCTGTTGGGCTCTATGGTCTTAACGCCTTCTCGAGTCAATATTAAATCAAATTTCAAGGGAGAGACTACAAGCAGGACCACTTTAAGAATTTAAGACCCTGTCAAAGATCTACAGGGGTTTTCGCACACCTGCGCTCTTGCAATATAAATCGATAATGCTTGTTATTGGCTGGTCTGTATCTAGTTTAACTCCAAAGAATGAGTCTTTATACTCTTTATTTTGAATTCCAATCAACTTCATGTGAACAAAAATGCACCATATTATGATAACTGGGAGCAAGCAAGCATTAAAAAAATGAATAGGGGTTCATTTTTTTCTTAGTCTGATTTGTCTAGGCATATATGAACACGGAAATTGTGCTTGGAACCACATCAAAACACATGGACCAAGACCAAAGATGGTCTCAGGTATATTGTGGTGTATACCTGATCGCAAACATTTGAACAGTAGTGTTAACAGCCCACGACTATGGAAGCTTGTTTCCGCCACTTAATAACAAATGAAAAAGCTAATTGCGACTTTTTACCTCACAATTCTGACTTTTTTCTCAGAATTGTGTGATATAAACTCGCAATTTTGAGTTATAAAGTCAGAATTGCATGATATAAAGTCTCAATTGCGAGTTATAAAGTCAGAATTGAGTGATATAAAGTTTATATCGAAATTCTGAATTTATATTTTGTAATTCTTACTTTATAACATGCAATTGCTAGTTTATATCTGAGAAAAGAAGTCAGAATTGAGAGATATAAACTGGCAATTGCGAGAAAAAAGTCAGAATTGCAAATTATAAAGTCAGAATTGTGAGTTTTTATGACTATTTTTCTCAGAATTGAGATATAATCTAGCAATTGTGAGTTATAAAGTTATTTTTTTTTATAAAAAAAAGTAAAAAGTCACAATTATCTTTTAAATTGTTTTATTCCATGGCGGAAACAAGCTTCCATAGACATTCTGACCAATGAGAAGACTCAAAATTTGTTCAACTTTTAAATATTGCCCAGTGAAAATAAAAGCAAGCAGAAAATGCAACTGTGTAACAATTTAGTCCATTTTGCAACAAATACAAACAAATTAGAGGTCTGAAAACGCCCTTCGACCGAAGCCCACAGCGAACACACAAACAGTAATTGCAGGTTAGTGGCATCAAATCAGATAAATCCACCTCTAAACGGCATGTAAAAACAAAACAAACTGTGTCTCTTCCTGTCTAATCTAGCGCTTGGTCAGAACAGGCTGCATGGTGAATCAGACTTTGTTGAAAGTCAAAAGTCTGGTTACAAAAGACTGAATAAACTAATACTCAGTGAAACTGGGTGATGAACCCTCAGCCCATGGCAAGATGGGGATTTGGACCTGTTTGCATGCCGGGAACAAAACATTTGTTTGGGGAGCAGTCAGGCTCCTCAGCTGTCTGTCTGAGGCAGCTGTTTCCACAACGCCCCATTTTTCCCCCAACACGGACCAGCTGCTCTGATTGGCTGAGGGTAAGGCACGCTGTTACTTCCTCCACCCCCGGGAGAGATGGCAGTGGCGGTGACAGCTGGAGATTGGAAGGAGAGAGCGGATCCGAGGACAGGCGGGGAGGAGACGCAAGAGCAGTTCTCTTCTATTTACCCCATCCCCTTCCCTCCAGCTGCAAATGAACCTCCAAGCCAAGCGTGGCGGGAGAGACGTCTGCAGGTCGGGATGGAAAAAGGCGTCAGAAGCGCCCTGAGAAATGGAACGCTCCGTTCCAATTTACTCGCCTATATACCTAAGATTATTAGAACTCAATTACCGCAAGGTTAATGTGAAAGAAACCGATCCAAGTCACGTTAGGGAGTCGGACCTCATATTTCCTCCCTGCCAGCACGTCTACCCCATTATCTCGTTATATTTGTGATGTATCGCTGATCGAGGTGCAACAGAGTAATTCTCCATGGAGAGACACCCGTGATGGAGCCATCATGCAAATGTTTGGCGGCAGTCTTTTAGTTAACAAGTGTTTCTTGATTACCACAAAGATGTAAGCTATATTTAATGATAATGCTTCCAAAATGGCTTTTCGACAGATTCCTTGGAGGGTTCGAACATAATTACAGACCCAGAAACACCCACACACATTCACACACACAGCGAGATGGCTTTTATAAGCACACTAAATCTCATTGAGTAGTTTATACCGCAAAGGATGAATGTAATGTTTGTTAGGCAGAATTGAAAGGAGAGGCATCTTATTTAGAGACAGCCATCGAAATAACCACCAGCTGTCGTGTGGCCCTTTGGCTAGGCATGAATGAAGTGTGCTCATTTCCAATGAAAAACGGTAAGGATTGCAGCGTCTAGATGGTTTCGCTCAGAGGTACGAATCAAAACAATCATACGAACACCACAACAAGGAACCAGGTGTTCAGGTGTGCATAAAATAGCTTATATTCAAGCACACACATCAGGAGAAAAATAACTAGACCAAAGAGGACTTGAGGCTCTTTTACAAAATAAATTTAAAAAAAAAAAAATCAGTGTTATCACGGGTCAAACGGTGTACTATGACACTCAAAAGTTTAAACAAAGTTTTATTTCTGTACACTAATGTTGAAAAGTTTGAGATAAGTCTTTTTTAAGACATTTATAATGTTACAAAATATTTCTATTTCAAATAAATGCTGTTCTTTTGAACTTTCTATTAATCAAAGAACCCTGAAAGATCACGTTTCAACAAAAATGTTAAGCAGCAAAACTGTTTTTAACATTGATAATAATAAGAAATATTTCTTGAGCAGCAAATCAGCATATTAGAATGATTTCTGAGGGATCATGTGACACTGAAGACTGGAGTAATGATGCTGAAAATTCAGCTTTGATCACAGGAATAAATTACATTTTACAATATATTCATATAAAAAAAAAACTGGTATTTTAAATTGTAATAATATTTCACAATATTATTATTTTTACTGTATTTTTGATCAAATAAATGCAGCCTTGGTAAGCATAAGAGGCTTCTTTCATGAACATTAATACATCTTACTAATGCAAAACAGTATATATATAAAATTATTATATATATATATATATATATATATATATATATATACATACACACACACACATATACATACATATATATATAGAGAGAGAGAGAGAGAGAGAGAGAGAGAGAGAGAGAGAACTACACATTTTATTTAATAAATGTATATTAATATATGCCCATACACTGGTTAAAAGTATGATATGATATAATTAATAAAAAAAAATAAAAAAAATAAAAAATATGCAAAACAAAAAAACAATAAAATAATTCTCTTTAAACCCCTAACATTTCAGTTAATCAAAATATTTTTACAGCCATTTGTCAAAATAGTTTTTGTTAATAATGCATGTCACCTCATTCATCTGCTTTCATGGTTTACTGACAATTTTACTACCTTCCCACTACCAACTTAAACAAACATGCGGAGGTCAAAGCAGTGCATTGTGGTTCTGTTGAGAGGTGCACTGAAGCCCCGACACAAGTCGCGTGAAAGGGCCTTTAGTCTAAATATTTAGCCCACCAAGTTCTATTATTAATTCACTCATAAATGAGGAAGGCTAATAGTTTTCTGCATAATGAATTACGGACCAGTGGGTCAAAGCATTCAACACAATTTGCCTAATATCTGATGACCTACTTTCAACTGGACACTAAAATCAATTCTGTATAATTAGCTGAGTGTGTGCGCAACCTGTAACCCCACAATGAAGCAAAATATCACTGGCTAAGTTAAGAGCAAAATTAGCTTTACATGCAGTCTCAAACCTGCAAACCTTCCAGTTACCAGCCTAGATCTTTAATCACCACCCCAGAGAAAGCTTCAAACCCACAAGGGTACAGTAACACGCTTATCAGTCATTCACCTCAACCACTGAGCCACCTTTGTTTCAATGACAGCTCGATATCACTGCATTATTAATGTGTTGAGAGCTTTTGTCTCCGAACGGGGGATGTCTACTTGAAAAAAGGAAGTTAGGCCCGGAATGAAAGCACAGAAGAATGTTTTATTTCCTTCATTCAATGGAATTCTAATTATGTCATCATTTACTCACCCTCATGATGTTGCAACCCATAGGACTTTGCTGCAAAGTCACTTTTCACTATATTCTTTTCTTATAAGTAAAAGAGTTAAAGGGATAGTTCACCCAAAAATGAAAAATGTCATCATTTACTCACCCTCATGTTGTTTCAAACCTGTATGAGTTTCTTTCTTCTGTTGATCACAAAAGAAGATATTTTAAAGGATGTTGGTAACCAGACAGTTGATGGACCCCATTGACTTCCATAGTAGGAAAAAAATGCTATGGAAGTCAACTGTCTGGTTACAAACATTCTTTAAAATATCTTCTTTTGTGTTCAATAGAAGAAAGAAACTCATACAGGTTTGGAACAACATGATGACGGAATGTTCATATTCTTTTCCTTCAATTATTCTCCGGTTGCCTAGCAATACCGCATCACTATCGGAATATCCCAAACCGATTCACGTTCCCACAGCAGCTACTAGCTCACCAGCTGCTTTCTGCCCCCATGGGACTCATGGGATAGCTTTGATATAGATATAAGCCTCAAATACAATTCCACAAGGAAGGTTTGAGCTCTTGGAAGTTCACAGAGGTGTAGGAAGGTTCTTTATAGACCTGATCGGTGTGTTTAGATGTGCAGACAGACTCTGTTGGAGTCCAATGGGAGAAAGCGGTCTGGGCAGAAGGCTGTCTGAGCCTGGAGGCCTAAAAGAAATAGGAAACACACATACTCCAACATCCAGGGTCGACATCAGCCTACTGGCAGGGCAGACACAAATACTAGAGCAGGTCCCGGTGTGCGGAAAGTCATTTCAGGACAGAGCGCAGGAAACTCACAGTTTCAAACAGTTAAGTTGTTGTCAGACATATCTATTATTCCTTTTGACCTATTCACAAACTCTGGGGAACTACTACAAAGGGTCAAATTGCAGGGCTTTGCTTCCATTTTCTACTCCAATATTTCATCCAATAGTACTCTTCTCATCTGTGCATATATATCTGTGACTCTGGACCACAAAACCAGTCATAAGTTGCACAGGTATATTTGTAGCAATAGCCAAAAATACATTGTATGGGTCAAAATTAAAGATTTTTCTTTTATGCCAAAAATCATTAGGATATTAAGATCATGTTCCATGAAGATATTTTGTAAATTTACTACTGTAAATATATCAAAAAATGATTTTTGTGAGTTGTTATGCATTGCTAAGGACTTCATTTGGACAACTTTAAAGGCGATTTTCTCAATATTTTGATTTTTTTGCACCTTCAGATTCCAGATTTTCAAATAGTTGTATCTCAGCCAAATATTGTCCTATCCTAACAAACCATACATCAATGGAAAGCTTCATTTATTCATTATTTTAAAAAATATGACTGGTTTTGTGGTCCAGGGTCACATATAGTTCAGTTCTCTTTCTCGCTTGAATGGACAAAACCACACAAAATTATGCCAGAAGGCCCACTTGCCAAAAGCACAGTCATAAATGAGTTAAATAAAGTCTTAAATGACCGTAAAGAGTTGTGAGGACATCGGATGCGTGTCGGATGTGTGTCAGATCCACGTCATGTGTGTCAGATCTTAAAGTGACAGCAGCCTAATAAACCTGCTGCTGTGATGTCTGTCATTATTAATCACTGAAAATCACTCACTGCTCTTGATTTAATAATTTCTGTATAATGACTGAAGTTTTTGATAATGTTATTCAGTTTCTGTATATTTCTTACCTGTTAGATCAAATATTTAAAATATACTGTCTTTATGTTGTTTCTACATTAATTTGGAGATTAAATGTGAAATTTTTTACAATATAAAAATATTAAAACCTTTCATGTTGTTAGGTGCAATTCATCGCAATTACAGAAAAATGTGCGATTAATTAGTTATTTTTTTAATCGATTGACAGCACTAATATATATATAAATAATGTAGATAATATTTATATATTTTTTTTATATAAAATAAATGAAAAATATATTGATGAATGTGTTGAGAAGTTCACTGAAGCCCTGACACTAATCACGAATCATGTGAATGAACTTCAGTCTAAATATTTAGCTATTAATTCAGTTACATATATATATTTATATACACACACATACATGTATAGTCTTGTGTTCAAAACAGTTTGGTAGGACAGAACAGAACAGAATGCAGGGATCTTGAGATGAGTTTTGTCTTGAGACTCCATCCATCTGTATGTGTACATAGATCAACACTCAACTCTTAAAAAATAGCACTGACTAAATTCAAGAATGGGTAACTGAAAGACATTCAACAAATATATGGGCTCAACAACTATCTAACCTTTTTTGCACAAAACTATCAGAGTCTACCCAAAAAAAACAGCATTGTGTCTTGAAATTTACTGTTGAAGACAGTGGATTTGTTACAAAAGCAGTAAGAGCGGTGCTTTAAAATGGATAAATGTAGAAATGCAACTTTATGGAGGGCATTTACCATTCTGACAGTCTAACAACATGGTGTCAGCGCACTAAAACCCTCTCTGCATTTATAAATTCATCCCTTTAAAGTAGCATAGCTAAAAATATTAACGCTAAAACAAATTAGAAGGGAAAAAATAGACAAGCTGGTCGACCATCACAACACTTTGCGCTTTCATCTCAAAGATTCACAGCTTACGCAATCTCTCCTCTATTCTGGACACCTCATATAAAAAGGCAAATCTCCTGAGCGCATCCCTTTGTATTTGCTTGCCCTGCAAGCTATTTGCTCGAACTTTCTGCGGCGCGTCTGGATTTTGTCACTAGAGAAGGCCAGGATGTAATTTGACACGTACAGTAGGCAGATGAAGGTTCGGGACGGATATGAAACATTGGTGGGGAGTCCATATTGCCGCCGGATTTCCTGGAGAGGAAAATCTCTCGGATACTGCGCAAGAGGACGAGAAACAGAAAGAGAGGAAAATGACTCGCCTGCTACGACCCCAATTACCACCGAGGAGATCAAAGAGCTCGCTGCCACTGTGATATTTAAATGATGAGCCTGGATAGGGCCTCGCTTTTCATATCTGCAAATGAAGGAAACCAAGACCCACTACCGCCCTCTCCCTCTCTCGCTCGTTCGCTATGTGTCTTTGTGCCGTAATTTGAAAGCGCTATATAACGGTCTCATTCGCCTACTGCCGAATATTAATGAAACCGAATACCAACTGTAGGAGCCTATTTAATAAATTCTTCCATTTGAATAGTGCCAAAATGTACGATTGTCATTTAAATGCCTGCACCATATTGTTTACATGCATCATTTGTACTATCTGCATATTACATATGCATTACAAGTGGTAAAACGGTACTGTCTCTTTAAGACTATCAGCAGGACAAAAAAAAGTGAAAGTGAAAAAACAGCAAGAACACGACGCAGAAGGTACAGACATTTATCGCTGAAATAAAACAATATATTGACTTCTAAATCCATTTTATGTAATATCCTTTCAATGATTTATGTATCTTTTCTGAGTAAAAAATGTATGTATGTGATTAACTGATTCATAATCAGCATATCATGCATTTCATCAGATTTGAATCGATTGACAGATCTAGCTCAAATTAAGAACAGTGTCAAGAGTAGAACGGATTTTAAAAGATATAGAATGAGTCGAGCCTTAAAGGGATATTTCACCCAAAAACCCTCATGTTGTTCTAAACCCATATGACTTTCTTTTCTCCATGAAAAAAGGAGATTTTTTTATGTACACTCAGAGCTATAAACCTGAAAGAAGCACCATAAAAGCATCATAAAAGTAGGCCGTTTGAATCATGAACTACATTTCAAATCCTCTGACAGCTTTATGTAGAAAACACACCAATATTTAAGTAATAGAACAATATCACTAAGACTGATTTGTGGAACTGAAATAATTTGTTGAAAAGATTTGATTCAAAAGAATCATTTATTGAAAAAATGTACTTGAATAAAAACATGCCAAGGAAGATTTTCACAGAATAACATTCAATCTGTTTCTCACACAAAGCAATCATATGACTTCAGAAGACAGAATATAGCACAAGAATCATATTGAGTCATATTATGATAGTTTATGGTGCTTTATTTGGAGTTTGATGTCCTCAATCTCCTAATTACATTCAAGTACAGGTTTGAACGACATAAGAATGAGTAAATGACGACAGAACTTTCAGTTTTTGGCTGAACTATTCCTTTAACCTTCATTCTCTTGATGTTTACTGAAATGCAACACCAACCAGCCATCCAACGCTCCTCTCTCTATTAGTTTTTCTTACTTCTGTTTTTAAATTAGCATATGTGGGCAAGGAGACATTTACCTCCATCCTAACAAATCAAGGATAGCAAAACATTTACCCGTCTGTTTCGGCAAAACCGTCCCCCCGCTGCATTCCTGGGCCAGATGTGAACATAAAATGCAATTAAATCAATATGAGAACGATGAAGAAAGCATGTGAGAGAGAGAGAACAAACATCTAAGGCTGTGTGGGGGACCTGGTATTGAATTTCAGATCTGCTGAAAAGCAGGATGTGATATAAATATTGATGAATCAGATGGCTACCTGAGAGACAGAATAGCTATCTCTTGTTATCCGGATCCGACGTTGCCTTTGTTAACAGTCTGCATCACCATAGCAACAAGCAATTAAATGGCAGCATGCATTTAAACATCAGAGACAAGTTGAGATTCATGCTGCCGAACAATAGAGGAGGAAAAAAACGCTGGCTGTGTGTGATTGCTAGGGGAATCGAAAAAACATTTCAGTGAGAGAGAAAAGTTGCGAGGCACCACTAAATTGAGGGTAGACAAAGGCAGTGTAAATGCTGACATACACTCTGTGTCTCACAATACATAAGAGTTTGAAGCCTAGTTTACTAAAATGCACATCTAACACACACACACACACGTCACTGTTATATATATATATATATATATATATATATAACAGTGACCTCAGACTTTTTCCCATTCATTTTCTCCATAGACATTTGTAAAACACCTCCTGCAAAGTCTTGAACGAATCAGCCAACACCGAAATGAATCACAGCATTTCAACAATTGGTTTCAAGCAAAAAAATGTTATGAAAATATGATAAAAAATGTCTAAATTCTAGTTCTTTTTGGATGAGACCAGCTACTTGTTGAAAAATGCATGGAAAAAAACAAACAAACAAAAAAAATATATAATTCAAAAAACTAATCTTTACAAACTTTTTTGCAGATTTCATTTTTTTTCCATATTTAAATACAGTATAGAAAGGTTATTTTAGTATAATTTATATATATATATATATATATATATATATATATATATGTGTGTGTGTGTGTGTGTGTGTGTGTACATATATACACATACATACACATATATACACATATATACAGTATATCTATCTATCTATCTATATATATATATATATATATATCTATATCTATATCTATATATATATCTATATATCTATCTATATCTATATCTATATATATATATATATATATATATCTATCTATATCTATATCTATATATCTATATCTATATATCTACAAGTATACTATATACACACACACACACACACACACACACACACACACGATTGGTCGATATCTCATTAGTATTATAGGTAGCTTAGTTCTTCACAGTGAATTTGGTTATTAAACATGCTTTTATGGAGTTGAAATCACATCAGAAGCTTCGATCACCACTTAACCTCAGAGCACATGGCAAGTCATAATCACTAAAAATCTAATTCTGTTTGAAGAAAATAAATTGGATTTTAACTTCAAGATCCCTACTGCACTCAATATTCAAAAATATAAAGAGGACTTATGATTGGCTGAGGTCTTTGGCGTCCTCCAATCAGAAATCACGCTACTGAAGGTGCATTAGGAAACATCTACATAAATGAATCTCTAGGAGCCATACGATGTGTTGAGCGGCGCTGCCACTGAGAAAATGAAAAGCCTTCAGGGTTCGCTCTGCAGTTATAATCCTATTACTAATGATCTTCCATTGAAAAAACAAATTACCCAAGTATGATAGCCTTTGAATATGCTAGTGCCAAGCCACGCTTATTACCTGAAACATCAAATATCGCTGGACGGAATCGGTGATTCATCCTTGCAATTCGCCGTGTTAATGGGGATACTCGGGTTTTCCAAATAAAGAACAGAACGGGCTGAAGCGTTAGTCTCATTATGCTCGAAGAGGGAGGGGGCGAGACAGGGCTTTTGATCACCCAGCAAGGCCTACTCCTGCTTTCAAGGCTGTCATTGACATAAAGGAGCATTAGTGATCTTTTGTGCACCTAGAAAGGGTTTTTAAAAAGAGAGAGAAGAGGCATGAAAGACTACAAAACAAATGAAACTGAGTAAAAAAGAGAATAGGGCAATCTGTCAGCTATTCTCTTTATTTATACTAAGAGTGACTGTTTAGCTGTTTCGTGAACTGACACCTTATCCTTCACTGGTAAAGATTATAGGCTATAAAGATTAGGCTATTATTAGTTATGTCAGGCATTTTCTTGACACCCAAATGTGATGATCTCCTTGCTAAAATATAAAGGTAAAAATTATTGTCTATTACCAAATTGTTTTTCAATTGTCTGCTGATTATATAATACATAGAGTTGAGTAATAACCTTTACAATTAAACATACCAGAAAACTACATATCAATGAAGATTTGTCAGTGTATTAGAGGTGGGGATTTTCATGACACCAGTAGGTGGCGACAAGTGACTGACTTTATGAGTGAGTCACTGTACTGATTCGTTCAAAACAATGTTTATTCAGGAAGGAAAGTAATTTTATGAAAGAAATCATTGAATTGTTCACTAAACCAATTCTTTCAAAAAAGCTGATTCATTCATTGTTTATTCATTCCTTTGAATACAATGAGTCACTGAATCATTTTGTCAATCAATTCTTTCGATAACATTGATTCATTCATTCATTTTAATAATATATTATTAAATACTGTAACAGTATTATAACAATAATAAAATATTACAGTTGTAATATAGAGCTGTGAATCTTTGGGTAGACACCAAATCGATACGATTCACGATTCATAAGTTTTTGATTTGATTCAAAAACGATTTTTGTGAATTCAGAACGATTTGATTCAAGACAATTCACATTAAAATTCGATGTGATTCGATTAATGATTCGATTCTGCATTTGTTATATGCATTCATGGGATTATTTAAATCCTTCCCCCAATGTGTCTTAGTCAGGGTGCGAAAAACACGCGATGTTTATTACTAGTACACTTGTAAGGGTTTTACCTCAAAATAGTGCTTTTATTAATAACAAAATGTAAGCATCTGTCTCAGTGTTTGTCAATTCCCATCTATGACCTGAGAGTCATGTCTCTCCCTCTGTCAGCACAATTGGATCTATCACACCCTCATGCAGCTTTGATGATTTTCAAAGCTTCACATCTCTCCTCCCGAGTTTGACAGTACAGAAACCAGAGACTGTGCTTGGTGACAGTCCGGGCTAGCGAGTCGATGCAGGTGGTCATCCTTACCTTTCATCATGTCGCTGTTAGCCCGAGCGAAGAGGTACAGTGAGAGTGTGATGTTGGAGGTCAGTTTGTGTGTCAGCCCAGATCAGATGAGATGGGCTTTGATGTTTGGTGGGGGCCCGAGTCACTCAAGCGGCTCAGATCCAATTTCTGACCCTGTCCTCGGCACACGCACTGGGGTCAGAACTCAAATACCCCTCCGGCCTGTCAGGAGGGAGGGATTCTGATCCCTGCACAAACTCAGGACAACAGCAAATGCCAAGTAAGATTAGAGCCGTCTATATTAACCTGGGCGCACCACAAGGAATTTAAATGTCGTAGTACGCGGGAGACTGCAGGGTCTGATTCGCTCATATATTCTGCATGGCTGGATATTGACAGTTTTCATGATTCAATTCGATCAAGCTCTTGATTCAATTCAATTTGATTCCAATCTCGATTCAATATCAATTAAAAGGCACAATATGTAAGTTTTCACCACTAGAGGTCGCTTATTCAAAACAAAGGCATAGCTTGATGACGCCTTGATTTCGCGGAATCATGGGAGGTGTTGTCTTCACGTCTACAGCTGGTGGATAAGAATCGGGACAGGACTCGGGCAGAAATCATGTTCATGGATGAGATTATTAACATTACTGTAGTATGAAGCAGAGCAGAGCGAGTGATGTTGGAGCGGAACGAGGCCGCTGGAGCGATTGCTGATGAGAGACGAGCGCGACACGCCTCGAGAACAGCGGAACTTTTATTACGCCGCAGTCGCCACTTCCGCTTCTTCCGGTCAAGCAGCACTGTTTTATCATATTAGATACATTTGAGTGTTGAAAGTTGTTATAATGCTACTCTGCGTTCGATCAGCGGCTACTATGAGACACTTGTTGCACACTGCAGTAAGCTAGATCGATATTAGTCATGGTAAAACATGGTACTCGCTGTAAATCAAGAAAACGAGATTCCAACAATAAGACTTACTGTGTTGAGCTATAAAACAATGACTAGTTTTCTGTCGATGAATATATCCAAACAGTTGCTCATCTGTCTAATATAAAACATAATATATTGAAGCGTCTTTGGTGTTTCCATGGTTTCTACAAAATAAAACTGGAAACCGAGGGTAACACGGGTATGATGTCATTGATAGGCGACGCACGGACATGGTCCGTGTCATTGTTTAAATCCAGAGAAATTTAAACCATCTTAGAAACATTTGGGATAATGTAAGTACACAAGTCAACAAAATATATAACACTGTTCTAGGGTTTTTGGATATTTTAATCCAAAAGTTTTTACATATTGTGCCTTTAATTTGGATTCATTAAAAAAAAAAATCGATTTTTCAGACAATTATTTTATATGCCAGACTTTACATGTTTAAAGAGCATAAAAACAGCATTTATGGTTTGAATTGAGTGAGAAATTTGACAGAATTTGAAAGATGAGACTGTTTCTTATAAAAAAAGTAACAAGCACAAAGATTATTGCGATTATTATATGAGAGGCGCACTAAAAATAATGTTTAGTGCAGTTTTGTTTATGCATCAACTGAAAACACCATAGAAAACAGCAAGAGATCGATCTTGGGATTTAAGAATCAATAGAAATGGTTAAAATGAGGATTGATTAATCAATAGTGTCAACCCAGCCCTAATTTTCGGGGTCATAACAGGGACTCGCAAAACAGCTGTCGCGATCATCTCGGATAGGATAAAGACAGCCGTGGGTAATGCGACCGCGTCGACCAGCCGTCTCTGCCAGATGTGGCATTTTGCGGTGTTCCCGGCTAAATGGCTCCGATAAAGAGTTCACTTGTGCGGTCCGGAGAGGATGAGGCCTGCATAAATGAGAACGGATGAGCCTGGCAGGCAATTCTCATTCAGCGACAGGCTCGGCCCAATAATGAGGTGGATCTCAATTATGCCGGCACGGTGCTGTGAAATGGACCAGGGTCTCCCACCCCGACGCCTCCCGAGGCCCTTCAAGCCCCCTCGTCCAAATTGAACTGATGGAGCAGAAAAGCCATTTTGATTTTCGTTCTCACCTCCGAAAACACGGTTTGGCAGTGATAATGCCAGGCTGCCGTGGGCATCTGCCGTTTGCTCGCGAAGGGGGTCGGCGGGTCTCTATCGGACGTGCCGTATAGGGGCGTAATTGGATTTGTGCTGACAGTCTGTTGACACAGACATTATTAATTGGGGTGGCTGGATTGACACGCACTTAGATAGCCACATCATAAATGCATGAAACTCGGCGCGATAATTGCGATCGCTCCGCTAACTGCGGTGGGCTTGATTAATGATGCCGTCATCAGCATATGCCAAAGCTGACCTCACGGTTATTGAGTTAGCGGGCTAATCAGAGAAGAGGTGGGACGTCTATGGCTCATTCGCACTCAAAAGCAGCACGAGAGATTGTTGAGGCTCTTCAAACGACTCTTATGACCTAATGAATGCAAGTTACCATTGAAGCTTCCGGAGTAATAGAAGAAACAACCAAACAAAGCACAGCAGGATCACTAAAACACAGCCTATAGTCTTTGCGTACAGGGAAAGGCTATTTTTTGAGTGAATCTGTTTAACATGTTAAGAAGCGTTCGCTCGCAATCTCCTGTATCTTCCATTCTTTCATAAAATGTGCTTTTCCTCACATATTACTCAATACTGTCAGATACAAGAATTTATTAAAAATATTAAATGAACTGAGAATACAGGATATCTGCTCCATCTACTGAACCACAGTCAGACAGAAAACACTTGTGTTGACAAAATAATAATATTTTGCACATCACACATCTATAAAATGCTTTTGTTTTTCTGGTGTTAGCCATTAATATAACATAATTTGTATTATTTATTATTATTATTGACAAAAAATATGCACAATTACTTAAGTATAAGAAAAAAATAAAGAGTTTGTGTGGCCTTTTTTTTTTTAAGAATCATCCATAGTTTTAAATGAATTGGCACATTTGTGTTAAGAATATTCTAGTGATCATCTCTTTTGTTGCCATTTTCAAAACTATTGGCAGATAAAGTTGTCTGAATCAAAGATTTTAAGTTAGAACTATGTGTTCCAGAATCATCTATATATCTATAAAGTAACTGTAAGGGGTGTGATTGTGTCCTACAGGTGTGGTACCCAATAGTCTGGGTCTACACAGCCTGCAACCCAGTCCAGTGGCTCCAGACAGCCAGGCTCAATCTCCCACCCATCTGCAGTACCGCAACAAAGTCCAGCACCGCCGATTCTCCATGGAGGTGAGTCCTGTTTAATCATCTCATCCTTCTCCATGCTAAAGCACAGCAAAGTGCTCCTTCCAGAAGCTTTGATGGAGACCTAGTGATCCTAACAGTAATCTTATCTAAGTCCATAATAAAGTCCTTGCCAGAGGCACTAAAGCCTCGTTATCAAAGACTTTGTTTTTCTTTAAGGTGATACCAGGTAAAATAAAAAAAGTACTAAAGAGATGGCAAGTTTGTGTCTGACTGCTCTAACACACTCCTTTACTATGGTAATCACAGTTTTATGGAACCCCCAAAAGGATGTGGTGATGGTTTAAAAAAAAAAAAAAAAAGAAGGTTGGAGGACAAATATATTACAGTGCTTTAATGAACAAAACACTATACTTTTGTGAGAGAAGGCAAAGTTTTTCAGGGGAACGCAATAATTTTGAGAAAGAACGCAAAGTTTCTCAGGGGAACGCAATAGAACGGAAAGTTTCTCGGGGGAACACAATACTTTTGAGAGAGAACGGAAAGTTTCTCAGGGGAAGGCAATACTTTTGGAAGGGATCAGAAAGTTTCTTGGGGGAACAATACTTTTGAGAGAGAACGGAAAGTTTCTCAGGGGAAAGGCAATACTTTTGGGAGGGATCGGAAAGTTTCTTGGGGGAACACAATACATTTGTGAGAGAACGGAAAGTCTCTCAGGGGAAGGCAATACTTTTGAGAGGGATCAGAAAGTTTCTCAGGGGAACGCAATACTTTTGAGAGGGAACAGAAAGTTTCTCAGGGGAACGCAATACTTTTGAGAGGGAACAGAAAGTTTCTCAGGGAAACGCAATACTTTTGAAAGGGATCAGAAAGCTTTTCGGGGAAACGCAATACTTTTGAGAGAGAACGGAAAGTTTCTCGGGGGAACACAATACTTTTGAGAGAGAACGGAAAGTTTCTCGGGGGAACACAATACTTTTGAGAGAGAACGGAAAGTTTCTCGGGGGAACAATACTTTTGAGAGAGAACGGAAAGTTTCTCAGGGGAAGGCAATACTTTTGGAAGGGATCAGAAAGTTTCTTGGGGGAACAATACTTTTGAGAGAGAACGGAAAGTTTCTCAGGGGAAGGCAATACTTTTGAGAGGGATCAGAAAGTTTCTTAGGGGAACGCAATACTTTTGAGAGAGAACGAAAAGTTTTTCAGGGGAACGCAATACTTTTGAGAGGGATCAGAAAGTTTCTCGGGGGAAGGCAATACATTTGTGAGAGGTCGAAAAGTTTCTCAGGGGAACACAATACTTTTGAGAGAGAATGGAAAGTTTCTTGGGGGAACAATACTTTTAAGAGGGAACAAAGAGTTTCTCAGGGGAACACAATACTTTTGAGAGAGAACGGAAAGTTTCTCAGGGGAACACAATACTTTTGGGAGGGATCGGAAAGTTTATTGGGGGAACGCAATACTTTTTGAGAGAATGCAAAGTTTCTCAGGGAAACGCAATACTTTTGAGAGAGAACGGAAAGTTTCTCAGGGGAATGCAATACTTTTGAGAGGGAACGGAAAGTTTCTCAGGGGAATGCAATACTTCTACGAGAGAAGTTTCTCGGGGGAACGCAATACTTTTGAGAGGGAATGGAAAGTTTCTCAGGAGAATGCAATACTTCTACGAGAGAACAAAGTTTCTCGGGGGAAAACAATGTTTTCGAGAGAACGCAAAGTTTTTCAGGGGAACGCAGTACTTTTGCAGAGGAACGCAAAGTTTCTTGGGAAACGCAATACTTTTCAAAGAGAGTGCAAATGTTTCTCTGAGGAACGCAATACTTCTGCAAGAGAATGCAACGTTTCTCAGAGGAACGGAATACTTTTGAGAGAGAATGCAATGTTTCTCTGAGGAAGCACAAAAGCATTGACATATATATTTTTTTCCTCCCTCATATTTTTTCCATCACCATGTCCCCTTAGGGGCTCCATACAGTTTAAAATAATTAATTATTCAAAATGCATTTCTATAACTCTTTTCACAATAAAAACCTTTTGAAGAGGATTAGATTTTATTCACATCTTGGTGTTTATATCAAGTATTTCTATAATATATATAATATCCCCAAATTGCATAAAAATACGCCTAGTTAGTCGAATTGTCTCTCATTTCATTGTAGTAATTATGTAATTTTGGCAGAAACTTTGGGTTCTATGGTGAATATCTGTAACGAATACATCTTTAATCTTCTTCAATACAACATAACATCAATATAACATTACAGTGTCATACAAGTCTCACAAATATTAGTGATGCATTCCACCTGTTAGAAAAGCAAGTTCAAAATAAACCATGCCAACTGGATTCCCGAATGACAAGAACAGACTAATCAGAGCCTGCACTAGGCTCCTGCCTTGATAATCTCTCTTCCTCTCTTCCACCATAATCATCCATGCGATTCTATATCGAGTGTACGAGAAAAGCCTCGGTTGGAGGCGCATGAGAAAGATGGAGTCCATCATTAAATGGAGTGGAAGTATTACCTGTAAGTTAGTCCAGAGCCACAAAAGACAGACTTGGCATTCGGAGTGTTCTTTGCCTCGGCTGTCAGCTTTCTTATTCACTGGTCATGAATCTACAGGGAGAAAATTGGAATGAATGCCCTCTCCCATTTTCAAATGCGACGGCTTCTTTCTGCTCTCGCAAACCTTTTATCTGCACCGTGCACCCTTATTTTATTCCGACGGGCATGACGGGAGAGCACCAAGGAGAAAGGGAGGACTTTTTATTCCCTGGTTTTATTGAGAATCACTCGCTAGTTTTATTGCACGACCGTACAAACTCAGCCACAAGGCAGAGCAGGAGGAATCACAGGGAATGCTCTCATTTTTCAGGGCACATAAGATTCCCCCTCATTGCCGTGCTATTTTTGGGCCTCGCCTAACCGTGCCGACGAATCGAGTTACGAACTAACTCCATCAGAGCTTCTTAAATGCGAGAAGATTTTTGGAGATACTTCAGCTCGTTGCATGATACAATATTTTGTCCTACCCTGCCTCGGCGTATTGAGATTACTCCAGAATCCTTTACTGAGTGCGAGTCTTCACACTTGAGAAAAGTGACAGGTTTTCTCATTGTCATGCCGAGTTTGTCCTGGTAAGAATAGTCAGCTCTGCCTATAGGCGTAGAGAAAGCTGTCATATTCACCTTGACTCGCTGTGTTTTTATGTGTGCAAGCTGAACGCTAATAGCTGACAGCTCTTTGATGTGTGTGCAGGATGTAACTAAGAGGATGTCTCTGCCCATGGATATTCGTCTCCCGCCAGAGTTTCTGAAGAAGTTACAGATGGAAAGCACTCCACCATGCAAACCTCTCAGCCGCATGTCCAGAAGAGCCTCACTGGTTAGTAACCAAACTAAACTCACAAAGATAATTAGTTAGAAGTCTAAAGGATATCTCATTGTCTAAGTTAATACTAATATCTACAGAGAAACCCAACCCTATCGATAAAATTCAACTTATTTCATTTAAAATAAAATAACTATATATTCATGAAGATGTAATTATTTTCTTGGAACAAAATTGCTAGCAAAGTAAACCTGTCTACATACACAAAAATTTTGTTCCAAAACCATGAGAGCTTCCTACCTAGGCAACATTTTTTGGCATCATAGTGCACAGAGGCCTAGGCTGTGTCCAAAATCGCCCCAATACCCTTTAAATAGGGCATTGTTTGAGGGAACAGACATTAGTAATGGTGTTCGAAACCATAGTGGACGTTATCGAGTTCACTCATTCAATCTCATAATGCACCGCAATAACAAGTGTACAACTGATGTAACACTTTATGTACTCAACGGCTTGGGAATAGCCATAATGCACTGTGAGAGTTGCATGCCGAATAAATTCCCGAAGATGGCGCCTGCAGCTGAATGATCCATGCAGCCATTTTCCAAAACACTGGTCCAATGTAGGTACAGCGTAATGTCATACAGGTATAAATTCCTTTTTAATTTATTATTAAATTGTTTTATTAAGGTCTATATATGCTAGTTTCCATGACAGAGTTCGAGATAAATCTTTTCAATACTACTGGAGCTGCCAGTTTGCCAAGTTTCAAATAATTATTAAACAGCAAGCACAAACTATGCAAAAGCGGTAGCCCTTCCGGCGCACTCAGTGTCCGAATTCACTCACTCATTTTCATTCACTCCTTCAAGTGGACTATATTAGTGAAGGGAATAGTGAATGAGGGTATAGGGGCGATTTCGATATATAGCTCTAGTTTTTTGTCCAACAAAATCTCCAGCAAATGTATTTTTGCAGATATTGCAATCCCAGAATGCATTGCAGAATGCATGTGGGGGGGTGGAAGGAGGGTAATGTCATATGATTACATTACATCTTATTGAGTACTGAAAAAAAATGGGATTAAAGGCACAATATGTAAGATTTTTGGATTAAAATATCCAAAAACCATTAGAACAGTTATATATTTTGTTGACTTTTATTATCCCAAATATTTCCAAGAATGTTTTAATCCAGAGAAATAAGCAATTTTAACCAGGACACGGACCGTGTCTGTACGTCACATATCAATGACATCATACCCGCGTTACCCTCGATTTCCGTATTTTGTAGAACCCATGGAAACACAAAAGACGCTTTAATACATTGTGTTTTTTACATAATAAAAGCTCCACTGCTCTCGAGCCGTGTGTCGCGTTCGTCTCTCATTAGCAATCACTCCAGCGGCTTCGTTCCACTCCGACGGTTTCCATCAAGCTACGCCTTTGTTTAGAATAAGCAACCTCTAGTGGGATAAAATTACATATTGTGCCTTTAATGGGATTTTTACATCCAGAACCCGAATGTTGCACTCGATAGCCATCCATGATTTCTACTGTCAAACTAGTTACTGCTTTCATACTATACTATGAAAAGTGCTATACAAATAATACTCAACCGGTTTGAGCACTTTCAAAGCGTTGGCCTAGCATTTCTGTCTATATTTGTATACTAAGCATGCCTCTCTGCTAAAAAAAACAAAAAAACAAAAACACTGATTTATAACACAACATTTGGCGCATTTACAGCGCTGCTGCAAGAACTGTTATAGCAAACATTATCGTAAATGTCTTCTACAGTCATTTTTCTTTCAGGTCAAGCGCTATAAAATAATTCTGCAGCTCCTTTCAAACAAAATGTATTGTTAATAGTGATATACACAAATAAATCTTCATATGTACAACTTTCAGTACCTTGGTCGCATGCGCATACTTGCTCAGAATAAGTTTCTGGCCTAATTCAGCATGTCCTTCAGCTACACACAGAAGGACCTTAGTGGTCAGTGACAGATTGTTTATTCCTACACAAGACCTGAAGCTCACCGCAAATGGCACACTGCCCCAGAAGCCCTTCGCTCGCTCCACTCCACATTAAACAATACTGCAAACGCTTACAGTTCTAGCTCTTAAATGTTCTTATTTACATGTGTTGACATTCACACACAGTTTGACTCCAAGATATGGCTCACTAACAATTCATAAATGTTTTCAACAAACTTTTTGCTAACACAGTATTTCATTCTTTTCCAGTCGGACATTGGCTTCGGGAAATTGGAGACCTATGTGAAGTTGGGCAAACTAGGAGAGGTAAGACGTTTTCTCTTCCCTGGGTGAAGACAAAAGACGCTATAGGCAAAAATTAAGAACATAAAACAGCAGTCTTCAAAATGAAGAATCAAATGTGTTCATTACAAGATTCCCTCCAGGCGATTACAGTGAATATGAGTCGCGCTGAATGTGGATTCTGATTTAATGGGCTTTTTTGGCATGAAGACACATCAGTCTCTAATATGCTCAAAGCTGTACTGCGACTAGCCCGTCAATTTTCCATTAAGTGCAACAAAGCATGCACATTGCAAATTGTGAGAAATAATGTACTACATACAACCCTGAGGAATACCATATCTAATGAATGTGTGAGGAAGAACCTGAAGTATTGGAAAAATACTGGACACAGACTGCAGTGAATTTGCGTCAATAAAGAAGCAAATAACAGTAAAGCGGGTTTCATATCTTTGTATCAGCAGTTATAAACGTTTTCATTAGCGTCTAAAGTTGCTTTCAGCCCTGTGAATTTCTAGGCCTGGAAAAGTCATGGAAATTAATAAAATCGTATGAAGTCATGGAAATTCATGTGATTCGTGTGGTTTTTCTCAGCTCTAACATATTGAATCAGATAGAAATTGCTCTTTGTGAGTGAAATATCTGTAATATCATATTTTTCTATTATACTGTATGCATATCAATTAGCATACACTTTAATACAAAAAAAATTTGAAAAAGGATTATTATTAAGTCTTCCTAAGTAAATGCTGAGATACAGTTCATGGAACTACTCTAGTAAGACTTAGGTAAGATCTACTTCTAGTCTTTAAAGGGGTGGTTCATTGCGATTTTACTTTTTTAACTTTAGTTAGTGTGTAATGTTGCTGTTTGAGCATAAACAACGTCTACAAAGTTATGACGCTCAAAGTTCAATGCAAAGGGAGATATTTTCTTTTAAAGAATTCTCTGTTTAAGGACTACAACAAACGGCTGGTAGGGACTACAACGAGCTTCTTCCCGGGTTGGTGACATCACTAACCATAAAATTTACATAAACCCTGCCCCCGAGAACATGCAACAAAGGGGTGAGGCCATGTTAATGCAATACAGTACGTAACACAAATGCAATAGCATGTCATAAATGCAAGATGACAAATTATAACCGTAATTAAACTAAACTATACCTTTAATCTTCATGCAGCATATTTTCTCTGGCTCTGTAGGATCTTACAACAGTTCCCACATGAGCGATTTATAGGTTATCATGACAGAATATGCAATCAATAACTTTAAGATAGTTAACTCCACATCAGCTACATAAATTCATCAACTAACCATTCAGAAACGTCGTGTTGCATTCTACATGTTGTCACTTCTTCTTGAGTCTCTCCATCATTGTCCGACTCCGGTTTGAACATAAAAGGCTGAACAGTTTCTGACATTTTCAGTGAGTCTGCGTGAGGTAATCGACGCTGCTAACACGAGCTCTTGAAACTCTGCCCCTATTGAGAGCAGCAGCTCATTTGCATTTAAAGGGGCACAAAAACGGAGCGTCTGTGGGGTATTTTGAGCTAAAACTTCACATACACACTCTTGGGACATCAGAGACTTATTTTACATCTTGTAAAAGTTGCATTATATGACCCCTTTAATACTTTTATTTAGCAAGGACACATTAGATTGAGCAAAAGTGACAGTATAAACATGTATTATGTTACAAAAGATTATAGTAGTTCAACTACTATAAAAATGATTCTGTGGTGAAGTAAATACTACAGAAAAAACAAATGTAATTTCTATCTGAATAAGTTTTTTTTTTTAAATTCTTGCCTGAAATAAGTAAATTCTATATTAGTACTCAATTTAAGCTTGTAGAAATGAAAACAAATAAATATCAACATTATAAAATTAAGTAAAACCTACTCAACCTTCTGATACTGGTGTTCCCATCATGCACTGGGGCATGAATAATTATTAAGGTTGCATTTTTCACTGTTTCCCATCTGTATTTTGTTGTTAGGTTTAGTAACTTGCTGTTTTGTGACACCTAGAGTTCATTTTCTACTCAAAATGACATTTATACTCAAAAATGATCCAACGAATGTTACCGTTACACAATATTTACTGTATTATTTACTTAGATGTTCTAAGTAAAGCATAAACTTTAAAAGCACGGCTTAATTCAGTGTTATATTGTTTGAGTAAAATGTACTTGAATCAGAGTATTGCAAAGTAAACTTTAGCTAAGTAGAAGTTACTCAACAAACTTTATCTGGCCAAGATAAAGTTACTTATTTTCTTTGTAACTTTTACTTAACTTAGTTAAGTAGATTTTACTTAATTCCATATGTGAAATTTACTTAAAAAATCTGCATGCAAAAGTTTGCAAAAGAAAAAGTAAAATTTATTTTTTTAAGTGTCTATTTTTTTTCTACTATATATGTTATTGTTGACATCAATGATCATGTATCCAGTCAATCTCTACAATATATTAGCACATCAAAATTGAGACACCCGGAAACCAAATGTTCATAATTGGTCATATTGTTTGGTTTATGCAGTTTATGGTAATAATAATGCATTATAATGTTTGATTTCAAGGACATTTCTGTTTGCTTTTGTAAGTTAAATCATTTTGGTGCTATATTTTGGTGATGTAAAGTAAAATCTGGGTCCTTAAGCAAAACCAGAACCACTGATCTATTCTGCACCGCTTCTGTTTCCCAGAGGATTGACATTTTTTCCCTCCTGTCTGTCACACAGGGCACATACGCGACGGTATTCAAGGGTCGCAGCAAACTCACAGAAAACCTGGTGGCTCTGAAAGAGATTCGGCTCGAGCACGAAGAGGGCGCCCCGTGCACGGCCATACGGGAAGGTAGCGTCCTCTCTCATAGACACAACTATGATTTCAAGCTCCCCAGTTGTTCAAAAGCCAGATTGTCACGAAGAGTATACATTCTAAACTAGCAAGCCACAGGCGTCTTCTTCACCCAGCCTGAATCACTCCATCTAAATGAGATGGAGTACGTGAGCGGGGTTGTTAATGGAAGAGGCTGATGTAAAGCAAGGCTGCCACCCAGTGGCTGATGGACACATCGAATGCAGCTCACGCTAGAGGGAACATGCAGACAGACTAGTGAGATAACACAATAGACAATACCATGATGCACTGCATTACAAAACATGTCACTGGAGGTCAGGGTTGGGCAAAATTCAACTTTTCTTTTATAGCTCTGGGACTTCGTTTAAGTATAAACTTTGGTTCAGATCTAAGATTACAGCTCTTTCTAGTCAGGACAAAAATCTGATGAGCAGGAAACAAATGTGTCAATTCATTCTCCCTTTAATCTTTCATTGTTTTTCATTGCATAAAAAATTATTTAAAAAAGAGGGGTAAATTAGAGCATTCTTACAAATCCATAAAGTCACTAAGTAAAATAACATAATAAATATAGATATTATAAAAGGATCTACAGATATCAAATATATGCATTTTATTAGTTCCAAGTCATTTAGTCACAAATTATATATATATATATATATATATATATATATATATATACACACACACACACAAACACACACAAAGAATAAAATTATTACATCAACTAAAATGAGTATATGTATGCATTCTATATATTTACATACATTTAATTTTACATACAGTATATTTTAATTATCTATACACACATGTGTGTATGTGTGTGTGATATTATATATATATATATATATATATATATACATACACACAGTCAAACCAAAATTTATTCAGATACCTTGAACATTTCATTCATTAATACAGTTTATTCACTATAGTTTAAAAAATGGTAATAAAATATGACAAGATCTCAGAGTTAAACTGTGTCAGAAAAAAATAATCTTAATTATGTCAGATAACACTTAAGCAAAACATGGTCAGGTCAAAGTGTCTGAATAATATTTGGTCAAATTTTTATCAATTTTACTGGTAGTCCACTGTATGAAGAATTGTTGGGTATAATATGTCACAGTTTAATTTATTTTGCTATCCTCACTTACATAAATGAACTATAGTGTCCTGCACCCACTAGTAAAAATGTATCAAAAATGTCTGAATAATTTTTGGTTTGACTGTATAATATATATACGTAAATAAATAAGTAGAACATTTAAATATAGATTAATTATTTTCATTACAAATAAAAAATATATATATATTAATTATATGTTTCTGTGAATAGCAATTTCATTTTTCAGTATGAATTATTACAAAGCAACACTTACATCAGTTATCAGCTTTTCTTATTTGAATAAAAATTCTGCATCCTGTTTGGCTCGATTTAAATTCAGGAACTGGATTAGCATTTCAATTTAATTCTGAATGTTGCACAACCCCGCTGGAGGTTATTATTATAAGGGCTCATTGTCATATTCTTGTTGTGTTGCAACAGTGTCACTGCTGAAGAACCTGAAACACGCCAACATCGTAACACTGCATGACATCATCCATACAGACCGGTGTCTCACCCTTGTCTTTGAGTATCTGGTAAGCCACATTGCACAACTTTTCTTTTGAATGTTATCACAACAATAGCAGGCTTTAAGTGAGCTCTTACGCCAGTCTTTTGCCAATCCCACGATGCTTATGGGGTGGGGTGGTATTTGAAGTATTTTCCTCTTTATCCATTTAAGCAAGTTAGCAACCCTAAAAAGTGACTGAAGCAGTCTGTTTTAATGCGTTTTGACGTCATAACCTACTGTCTTTGCAGGACAGTGACTTGAAGCAGTACCTCGACAACTGTGGAAACCTAATGAGCATGTACAATGTGAAGGTAACAGCTCTCCCACCATCAAAAAACAATCAACAAGCTTACCAATTAAAAGTCAACAGAGCTGTTCCAGACCCTGTTTACATAGACAGCTACCTTCTAAGACAGCATCCTAATGCAAAATAGCCTCACAATCGATTCTGACAGTCTGACAGGTTAGCATGTTGCTAAGATAACAACAAACAAGCAATTTGTCAATTGATTATGAGCAAAACACTGCTCAACAACATGATCACAGCCAATCAGAAGATATGTTTAAATGTAGAGTTATAACGAGCAGGATTTTGCACCAATGAGCTTTCACTGGGCGGGGCTACCAAACAGACCCAGAGAAGCAACAGAGATCTCATTAGTGATTTTTCTTTTTTATAGGGATGACTTTGATGGAAATTAGAGCATTGGAAACCCATAATTGACTAATTAGTTTGTTTAAATGACTAATAAGTCAATTTATTAAAGAAAATTAAATATAAATGAAGTTTAGATCTCTAGGTGACATTTTAAACACTGATTAACAGCATCTAATGATTTGGAAATAGCCCATATGTTTTATGATAATGAGGAATTTAAACTGAAAAATTAATAAATTATTAAAAACTACACTTACAGCAATAATAAACTTTCCTAATTCGATAGCTAATAGCTTTTTGCATGTCACTTTATCACGATGCGCCTGAATAAAATGCAGTGTCAGGCATAAAAATGCAAGTATTAAATAGTTAAAATAAAATAAAATATATACACTAAATTCATCTATATTTGTCAGAATTAAATTAAAAAAAAAAAATAGTTGAATGTTCTCTTGACTTCTAAAAATTTTGCAGGGGATACATGTGATGTTTCCTTAAAAATATTAGGTATCTTAGAAGGCAGCTGCCTACATTTTGGATGCAATAAAATGCTGTCTTTGTTGGTAGTTCAAATTTTAGAAAAGCTAACATCCGCCTCTCTGTCCTTGTAGATATTTATGTTCCAGCTTCTTCGTGGTTTATCATATTGTCATAAGAGGAAGATTCTCCACCGGGACCTGAAGCCTCAGAATCTGCTCATTAATGACAAGGGAGAACTCAAACTGGCAGACTTTGGTGAGACTTTCTTACAAGGCCTAAATATTCACAGATGAGTTTACTTTGGTGTGCTGTACAAAGAATATCTAGCTTGTTTTTTTTTAGCACATTACCCAGCAGCGGTCTCCCATGTGACTCCCATCTTGGCTCTTGGCTGGGATTCTGGGTTTCCCAGCAACGTCTGTTCATCGCCTTAACTATCCATCTTATCTTGCTTGTTAAGGTTTGGCCAGAGCAAAATCAGTCCCAACAAAAACCTATTCGAACGAGGTTGTGACCTTGTGGTATCGACCCCCTGATGTTCTACTGGGTTCCACGGAGTATTCCACACCGATAGACATGTGGTAAGATGTTTTCTCACATAAACCGCTGCTAGAATACATTGAACGGTAACATAACCGTGCATAACAGTACGGTATGGCATCAGCCACAATGTGCTGCTAACATTATGAAAGCATGAAGCAAAACTATTGATATTGTTCATACACAATGCTCATAGACTAGAAAAAAAAGCAAAAGTAGGCTATAATCTATTCTAAAACTATAACTCCTAAGCATAAAAATATAGCCATATCTAGAGACCAGAATATCATATATACTGGAGGGCGGACTCTTTTGATTTGGGTCAGTAAGCAACATCACATAAACAAGCACACACATAGCAACACCATAGCAACCCCATAGCAACTTGCAAAACAAAGCACCACTCATATTTTCTTCAGCAAATGTGAAAACCTGGTTAAAATTTGTTGAATTTAACCATTTAGATTAGACAAACTTATCTATTTAAATAGGACAAATTAAACAATTTAAACAAGACAAATTTGACCATTTGCATAAACAAGTTTAACACTTTAAAATAGAAATTAGTTGAATTTGTTAAATTATTTTAACTCAGTACATTAAAAATAAATCATGGCAAATAAATAGTTAGTAAATCAAAGTAAATCAAATCAAAAAATAGTTTAAGTAAATAAATTAAATAAATAGTTTAAGTATTTGCATGATTTTAAACATTTTCATAGTGTATTTTAATAAAGTGTAGCCTTATTTATTTATTTATTATACTTTATTAAGTATAATATATATAAAATATAAAATTGCATATAAAATTGTGAAAACAATTACATTTAATTGTTTAAAAAATATGCCTAGTTGTGGAACAAGCAAGATTCAATTAGTTAAAATGTATAAGACTGGTTTACATATAATTTATCATCAATAAATCCAATTTATTATATATATATATATATATATATATACACACCTGGTTATTGTGTATTTAAACATTCGATTTATTAGTACTTATATAAATCTCATTCTTATTTGTTTTACATATGAATGACTGACAAATACACATCACATGTTTAATGCAAATGGATGTAAATTTTCTGTGCAATTAAAATACTGTAGAAATATAGGACTAAAAATATATTAAATTTGGTTAACATGAGACTATTATTATTTAGTGTTGTCAAATTGATTAATCGCATCTAACAAAAGTCGGAATACATGTATGTGTGTGTGTGTGTGTGTGTGTGTGTGTATGTATATATATATATATATATATACACACACACACACACACACACACACGCAAACTTATGTTAGATGAGATTAATCACGAAGTCTTTTAGAGATGATAGCTGGACTATAATTGCCATCAGTGGACCTTTTTTGCTTTTTCAGCACTCAAACACATTCAATTTCAGTCTATTTTATTTATCATCTCATGTCAAAAGAACTAAATGAATGGGTTCACATAACCTTTTGTTTTGGGGGGGAAAAAAAATCCCATTTATGAAGTTGATGAAATAATACATCAAACTACCTTTTGATCATGCCAAAGAGCTCTTGACTGTTGCTCAGTCCTCCAGAAGAAACATTAAGTTAGAAAATTGAATTCTGTCTTTCCTGACACAACCTTTTAACGTCACATACGCACTCTGACACGCACTCCTCAGGCAACCTTGGATAGCTGACACAGACTCGGACATAAATGCTTTTTTAAAGCTAATCCGTCCTGTTCGATAAAAATACCGTGTTGTTTAATCCTCAGGATTAGTCCAGTGGGCTAATCAATCCGAGCGTGACAGCAGCCACATGTGTCTTTCCCGTATCTCCGCCTCACAGCTTTCCCGAGACAACCCTCCAGTCAAGCAGACGTCAAACTGTGATAGGACAATATTCTCAAAGACGCCGTATCTAAAACATCTGTGACAGTCCTGATCTGATATATTCAAATGATGTCTGCGGGGTTCATTTAAAAGAATAACAGCACTGAAATTAAAAGAGATTTTATGATCACAACACACAGTAAAATGATGGATGTCTCTGTATGACTAGGGGCGTGGGCTGTATCCTGTACGAAATGGCGACGGGGCGTCCCATGTTTCCCGGATCGACTGTCAAAGAGGAACTACACCTGATATTTCGGCTCATGGGTAAGAGAGACATTTCATGTCATTTTAATTATGTATAGATTAAATTACACTGCTATATGGAAACATTTTGATCTTTAAACACCAAGGTGACATTTGTGGCACTTAAATGATTAGTTCACTTCTGAATTAAAATTTCCTGACATTTTACTCACCCCCATGTCAACCAAGATTTCAGTTGAAAAGAAATTAAGGTTTTTGAGGAAAACATTCCAGGATTTTTCTCCATATAGTGGACTTCATTGGGGTTCAACGGGTTGAAGGTCCAAATTGCAGTTTCAATGCAGCTTCAAAGGGCTCTACACGATCCCAGTCGAGGAGTAAGGGTCTTGTCTAGTGAAACAATCGGTCATTTTCTGAAAAAAGTATATCAATTTTAATTTTTCGCCCTACCGCGGTACTTCCGCCTACGTCACACGTGACCTTTCCAACGTGATTACGTAATGCGTGGTCATCAGAGAGCTAGTGCAAGACGAGCATTTGTGGTTAAAAAGTATATAAATTATTTTTTTTAGAAAATGACAGATCGTTTCTAGATAAGACCCTTATTCCTCGACTGGGATCGTGTAGAACTCTTTGAAGCTGCACTGAAACTGCAATTTGGACCTTCAACCCATTGGTAACCAGTGAAATCCACTATATCCTGGAATGTTTCCTCAAAAACCTTAATTTCTTTTCAACTGAAGAAAGAAAGACAAACATCTTGAATGACATGGGAGTAAATTATCAGGAAAATTTTAATTCTGAAGCATAAAAATATAGTCATATCTAGAGACTAGAATATCATATACACTGGAAGGTGGCCTTTTTTGACGTCACATAGCAACACCCTAGCAACAGGCCAAAAAACTACAGCAACATGCAAAAAGCACAGCTCACATTTTCTTTAGCAAAAATGAAAATTTGGTTAAAATTTGTTCAATTTAAATTAGGTCAAATTATCTATTTGAATTAGATCAATTTGTCTAGGTGAACAATTATACACTACCATTTAAAAGTTGGTTAGTAAGGTTTTAATGTGTTTGTGAAGTCTCTTATGCTCACCAGTTCTGCATTCATTTGATCAAAAATAGTAATATTGCAAAATAAGTACTAGTATTTTAAAATAATTTTCTATTTGAATTTATTTTAAAATGTAATATATTCCTGTGATCAAAGCTGAATTTTCATCAGCATCATTACTCCAGTCTTCAGTGTCACATGATCCTTCAGAAATCATTCTAATATGATTATTCGAAAGTTAAATAGTCACTTTTGATGAATTTATTGTGTTCTTAGTGAATAATTAAAAAAAATAATAATAATAAAATTTTGAACAGTAGTGTACTTAATTAACATTAGATGAGTTTTAAATACTTTAAATACTAATTCAGCCTGCCAGGCAAAGGTTTTTATAAAGCAAAAAACTGGTATTTGGTGATCATTGCACAGAATTTGATTTTATGTAAATCACCAAAAAGTACAAATAATTACTTTAATTTTCACAAAAATAACTTTACCTACTACACTCTAAAAAAATGCTGGGTTAAAAAACAACCCAAGTTGGGTTAAATATGGACAAACCCAGCATTTGGGTTGTTTTGACCCAGCGGTTTTATTGTTTAAAAATTACTATATTGGTAGCTTAAAATGAACCCAAAATAGGATGGAAATTAAAAATCTGACAATTATAAGAGGCAACAGTAATAAGCAAAAGGTGAATATTTATTAATAAGCAATTAAATGTGTATTATTTAATTATTATTTATTAAACATATTAATAAATGTTAATTTCCGACCTATTTTGGGTTCATTTTAAGCAAGCAATACAGTCATTTTTAAACAATAGTGGAGTTAAATAAAAGTACCCAGCAGGTTGGCCAAACATTTAACCCATCCGCTGGGTTTGTCCATTTTTAACCCAACTTTTAACCCATTTTTTAGAGTGTACTAAGTGACTTATGGCAAGCTTTGTCAGATTCAGCGATTACATGTTAGCACTCGTTCCAGCAACCTTGTAAACATGACAACTCGTGCACTTTGATTCCAGCCAACCAGATCATAGCTTGCCAGAGGATCAAAATATCAGCAATTTGTTTATGCAATATGCATGAGGCGGTCAGTGAACAGACCATGGGTGGTCTATAGGTGCACGTCTGAAGCTGAATGGAGGTCTAATTATCTCACTGTAGGACACATACTAAAAAAACTTCAACTTGTTTTCCATAACCAGGCACCCCAACTGAGGAAACCTGGCCCGGAATCACAGCTAATGAGGAATTCAAATCCTACCTGTTTCCTCAGTACCGAGCACAAGCGCTCATTAATCATGTGCCCAGGTACCACAGAAACACAGCAGAATGACTTCAATGCAACAGAACTAGCTTTTGGCTCCTTTAAATAAAATGTGCAAACAAAAACACACCTGTTTCTATCTATAAACAACAACAGAGAGGATGTTTTTGAGACTTTGCATGCTATGAATTATAGCTGGTGAATATTGTAATATACAAGCTTTTTTTTCTTCTTTATTCAAGGCTTGACACAGAGGGGATAGACCTTCTTTCAGCTCTATTGCTGGTGAGTGAATTAATCTGAAATATTAAAAAAAAGTGGCTTATTCTGATTTGAGAAACTGTAAAAAAACATGCTTTATGCAAGTATGCAAACACAAATGTGAAGGTTTGGCCCATGCGTCACAAGAAGTGCTTCTCTTCAAACATACTCTGTACTGAATAGAGTTACCGCTAAATGTTTGTGCAATAAACCAGAAAGGATACTATTCAGGTAACTAACATCAAAAGCTATCTTGCATATCATTTATGTACTTACATAGAGTATATCTCAACTGAAAACACAGATTTTATGTGTGTACACGACACGTCTTTCCTTTTCTTGGAATGTTGAGGAGGAGCCAATAAAATATGAGACAATAGATTTACGCAATGAGGAATGAGGATTTGCCAGTCTACGTCATTTGTCAGAAACAACAGCCTTGAAAGGATACAATGAAAGTATTCTAAAACCACACAGATACCTATGGAAACTTATTTCTGCCACTAAATAAAAAATAAAGTTAATTGCGACTTTTTCTCTCACAAATCGGACTTTTTTTCCTCGCAATTGTAAGTTTGCATCTCACAATTCTGACGGAAGATGATATATAGCAACATGGCAGTATTGTTGGCATCACAGCACAGATAAAACAGGAATATTACTGCATATTTTGATAAAAATGTGTAAGGAAATCACTACCGACACATCTGATAAAGTGTCCATTTACTGTTAAAACACTGATGTCCAAGAATCATGATTATTAACAGATGATAACAATAAAGCTGGGTATGCAACTTTAAATACAGGTATGCAACCATTAGTGTCATGCTGATAAATGCCAACCATGTCATGCTGATAAATGCCAATCTCCAAATAGCACCCAACAACACCATTACAGCTACATGAATTTACGTCACTAATACACTTAATTTACGCCATCTCAATTGAGAAACACATTCCTGTAACATTTTAAGCCTGAACAATAAATGTGACCATTATGATAACAAAACAACTTTGCAAAAATATCATGGAATTGTTATTAATAATAACAACAACAATAGAAATAATAATATTTTGGTAACACTTTGCAATAAGGTCTCATTTGTTACTGTATTAACTAACATGAACTAACAATGAGCAATACATTTGTTACATCATTTGTTCATGTTAGTTCGCAGTGCAAACAAATACAACTTTTGATTTTAAAGGGTTAGTTCACCCAAAAATGAAATTTCTGTCATTAATTATTTACCCTCATGTCGTTCCACATCTGTAAGACCTTCGTTCATCTTTGGAACACAAATTAAGATATTTTTGATGAAATCCAAGAGGTATTTTTATCCTCAATAGAAAGCAATGAAATTACCACATTCAATTCTGATTTTATAACTCACAATTGTGACTTTATATCTCGCAATTGTGACTTTATATCTCGCAATTCTGAGAAAAAAAGTCAGAATTGTGACTTTATAACTCTCAATTCATTCATTAGTTAACTAATTTTAACTAATGAAACATTATTGTAAAGTGTTACCAATATTTTTTATTATTTTTAATAACAATATTTATGCCATTTATGCAAAGCTGTTTTTCAAAACAACACAACCCCCTAGTATTTTAATAGCCTAATAATTATATATTATTGTGTCAAAAAAAAATCTAATTATTATTAAAGATTAATTATCAGATTAATTAAAAGATCAACTACTAATCAATTAAAATAGTAAATAAATAAATAAATAAATATGCAGTTGTTTTGCAATCAGAATGATAATTTAAAATTCAAATTTTTAACAGCAAAAATTCCAGTATCCAAACAGTCCAATCATAATGTATCGTCAAAACTGAGAAATAAAATTATTTAAAAAAAACAGATAAAGTAAATTTCAAAATCAACTAAAATTATCTGTACTAATCATTCATTCATCATAATTAGTTTAAAATTATAATTAATTTTTCGGCGCCGATAGCCTCGTGGGCAGCATGCCAACATATAACCTTTCCCGATCCCGTGCCCCCCTCTCTCTCTAACTTCGCTTCCTGTCTACTTACTGTCCTATCATAATAAAGGCAAAAATAAATCTTTAAAACATATTTTTATATGTTTTATATGTTTTTTTTAACATTTTTATGCTAGGGGTTCACAAGTATTATTGGGTTTTTTTTTTGTTTTTTTTTTTGTCTGATACAGATTTTAAATTAATATATATATATATATATATACACATACACATATATATATATATATATATACACACACACATTATATATATATATATATACACATATGTGTGTATATATATATATATACACATATGTGTGTGTATATATATATATATATATATATATATATATATATATATACACACACACACATATATATATATATATATATATGTGTGTGTGTGTGTGTGTTGAATGCCATGGACCTGCATCTGTCTTCAGCTCCCACAAATCCCCGGGTGAAAAAAGGCCCTTGTTAAGAGTTTCGCTGCCGAGATGGAGTGAGCTCAGAAGCTAATTATGGTGTCAATTTCCCCTCTCTGCCTGCTCTCCTCCAGGTCCAATTAGTTTGATACAGGCAGGGATGTCAGGCGCAGAGCATTATAGCGTTATCAAAACACAGGTAAACAAACGCAGGCTGACACCTTGTCTCTTCACTCAGGTACAGGCAAGAGTAAGGACCTTTCAGAGGAATACTGTTCAAGATTATGTTGGGGGAACGACTGAACAAAGAGGGGTGTGACAGGCTAAAGACTCTTTCAGAGACTCAATGCTGATCACAGTGTTTTGGCTGGAGTCTACACAGTATACGTTGCATACAGTAATGCATATTGATTACCTATAGCTATACATTTGGGGACAAAAAAAGGCAGAAAATGAATCTGAAAAGATGTTCTTTTGGGGAAAACAGTTTACAGAGCAACTAAATACATCTTTATACTAGGGCTATCGATTTAACATGTTAATTTAATTAATTAGTTATGGGGGAAAAATAATGCGTTAAAATTATTAACGCATTTAACAGACATACGTAGTTAGTTCGTCTTACATTTCATAAAGTTGACTGGTGACGAACATGAAGCAGGGCAACAGCTCACTGCACGATGGAGCCTATAGAATGCAGTTAGAATACGCCTAAAATTGAAGATATCAGGGCAAAAATGCCCTTGTATGAGCTGTCGTCTCATATTTATATCATAATATTATGAAAGCTTGTTTCCGCCACTAAATAAAAAAAAATAAAAAAGGTAATTGTGACTTTTTATTTCATAATTCTGACTTTTTTTTCTCAGAATTGCAAGATTTAAATATGCAATTGCGAGTTATAAAGTCAGAATTGCAAGATATAAAGTCACAATTCCTACTTTTTTTCTTGCGATTGTGAGTTATGTAATTCTGACTTTACATCTCACAATTCTGACTTTTTTTCTCAGAATTGCATGATATAAACTCGCAATTGCGTCTTATAAAGTCAGCATTTCAAGATATAAGTTCACAATTCTGACTTTATAAGACGCAACTGTGAGATATAAACTCGAAGTTCTGAGAAAAAAATGTCAGTCTATTTTCCCTCACAACTGGACATTATAACACGCAATTGCGAGTTTATATCACACAATTCTGACTTTATATCTCGCAATTGTGAGTTTATATCTCGCAATTCTGAGAAAAAAGTCAGAATTGTGAGATATATACTTGCAATTGAGAGAAAAAAAAGTCAGAATTGTGAGATAAAAAGTCGCAATTACCTTTTTTTATTTTTTATTTCATGGCAGAAACAAGCTTCCATATAATATAGTTGTAGTTTATGTGTAATAAATTCTATGCTGAATCAAATAAAATGGTTTTTTTCCCCCTTTTTTTTTTTTTTCTAAAGCTACTTTTTGTATTGTCTATTTGATGCTTTTCTCATTTAGCACAATAATGACTTTAATTATCTTTTGGGAGTAATTTCTCAGCCAAATCTGATGTGTGATTAATTTGCGATAAATTACATTAATTAATCGCCACATTGTGTAATCAGATTAAACATTTTATTCACTTGACAGCCCTACTTTATACACTTCTAAAAAAGACAAAAGTTGTATTTTAGGGTTAGTGTTTGGAATGAAACAGATTAAGTGGGTTTGCTGGTCCTGGTCAGACTGGTCTTTTTGCTAGTTTTGGCCACTTTTTAGTTGGTCAGGCAGGAAAGCCAGCAAAACCAGCTAAAAATATTATAATTACTTTAATTTACGAACATTAAAAGTCAATATACTGTAAAGTCTCCGGTATGACAGCTAGGTAAATGTGTGTTTAAAATGGGTTTATAAATGTGCCTAATAATGTCCTAAATAAAATCTACACCTAAACTGTAGAACTGGAGCTGCTGTAACCAAGACTAATTCCATTCCTTGTGTGAAACATACTTGGCAATAAAGCTCTTTCTGATCCTGATTCTGATCAATACCATGTACCCTGATGGTATCAGATGGTAATACCATGGTACTTTTTGTAAGCATAAAAAAGAAGTAGGGTTAATCTGTAATAGTTATGATTAGTTTAATTTAATAACAATTAAAGACTTAATGGGAGGTCCTCACAAGCAGGTTTAGATTGTGTTCATTTGTATTTCAGTAGAATATGCTGTATTTGTATAAACGTGAATGCGTTTCTCTCTTTCTCTGTGCGTTCTGATGGCACACGCAGCTTGAGTGCGCACTGACCTGTCATTATGATAAAAGACCACAGAGCGCGCGATTCGTTAATGGTGACAGCGGCCTTAATGAGTCCGAACCGTGCACCTGTTTCTCATCAAACCCCGCTGACTGATCGCACTGTCAGCCTCACACAATGCGCTCTGAACGCTCTGCTCACTTTAAACAACGCCAAACTTCGCTGGAGACAATTTTATAACTTTGTGTGAGATGACAGCTGGATGATGGGTGCTTCATTATTTAAAACTACTTTATAGCTCAGGGATCAACAAGTCAGGGGAGTTGTGCTCAGATCGAGTCATTAGTGAAGAGCGCGCATGACAGGAAAGATCAGAGGAAGTGTAACTTGTGTTCTAGTGCACAGAACCAATACGCATGTTCGAAATTCAGGTTCTGTGATTTTTAGTGCATCTACTGCATCATCTACTAAAAAATTTAAAAAATTAACTCTGTTATTAATTATTCAAACATAAGTTAAAATTTTTTTGAATATTTTATGAAATTTATATTATAATATTTATATTTAAATGTGTATAATAATAATAATAATAATGTAAAATGTATATATTTCTAATAATAATACATGCACACAAACACACATATATACATATTAAATAATCATAATATATGGTTATGGTCACTATAAATTGAAATAAAACGTTATATTAATAAACATTTTCAAATTATATATTTATGTTAAATGTTCATATTTTTTATTTATAATATATATAATAAATAAGATAATATTATCATAATATATGGCTAATTATGATCATATAGATCGACATGTTATAAAATGTGTATTATATTAAATAATTAAATAATAATATAAATTAATAATAATATATGGTTAATTATGATAACTATAAATTTAAATATGAAATATGTTATGTATTAAATATGTTATATATTTATGATATATATAATAAATTAGATAAATTATCATAATATATGGCTAATTATGGTCACTATAGATCGATATGTTATGAAATGTGTGTGTATATGTATATATTAGTGCTGTCAAATGATTAATCGCGATTAATCACATCCAAAAAAAAGTTTGTTTTTACATAATGTGTGCTGTGTATAATTATGTATATTTAAATACACTCATATATATATATATATATATATATATGAAATTTTGCATGTATATAATGTATTTATATTTATATTATTTATATATAAAATATAAATATTTTCTATATAAATATAATGTGTTTTTGTTAAATATATACATGCATGTGTGTGTATTTATATATACATAATTATGCACAGTACACTACACACACGTAAAAAACTTATTTTGGATGCGATTAATCGCGATTAATCGTTTGACAGCACATATGCATTTAAATATATACACACACACACATATATATAAACATTATATAAATACAAAAGGATATAAATATATAACAAACATACATAGGCCTATTATATATATTATTTTTTATTTTTTTTTATTTTTTGCCATTTTAACCCAAATATTTAGCTAGGTCAGAAGCATACATGCTCAGCACAAAGACACAAAAATGTTCCAATTAAAAAACCCTAACTCTACGTTTTCCCCCCATTTTTGGTTTTGTTCCCATTCAGTACGACACCAAGTGTAGGATTTCAGCAGAGTCGTCTCTGACACACTCTTACTTCCAGTCTCTGGGCGAGAACGTCCACTCCATATCTGACAGTGAGTTCATCCCAATATTTACATAATTTCTAGAGAGTCTACTTATATAACATCACCTCAACAAGAGCCTTATAATCTGTCTTTTACCTTGGCAAAACAACAAACGACAATACATTGGCTTTGATCATCACCCGCTTGTCTTCCACCCTCTCTAGCCTCATCTGTGTTTTCACTGAGGGAGATCCAGCTACAGAAGGATCCGGGACACAGGAGTTCAGTATTCCAGCCTCCGGGTATTCAATACCATTACTTTGACATCACTATTTATAGAGCGCAACTTGATCATGTTTAGTCATGCATAAGGCACATTAATCCCATCTATAAACCTGTACGATTTAATCATGCATTAATATATGCTTACCTGCAGAACTTTCTAACAATGGGTCATTTTCTCCAAATCCAGGTCGAGGCAAGAACCGCAGACAAAGCATATTCTGAGGAAAAGAATCAAAGTGGTGCATGAAGAGATCGGCAGAACAAAATCATTATGAAGGAAAAAGCATCCAGAACATGCATGCATGCATCCATTCATATACACACCAATTCATTACAGTCTGGACTTCAGAAAACAGACTGAATAGAAGTATAACATTAGCTGGTTAAATGTATAACCAAGACTCAATCAAATCTCAGTCTCTTTCAAACCTAAAAACCATGCTGATCTTGACGCCCAGAGCTAGGATGCTCTGTGTTAAGGCATTTAAAGTGTGTCTGGACTCTTCTCTGTCTGGAGCCGTAGATCTGAACACCTCAAAGTACTACTAGATTTAGAATTTTTATTTGTGTGTGTGTGTAACATGGTAGATTCATATCCTACTTTTCCCATTGAGTGAAATTTCCTTTATTTCAGTTCAGATTTGACTTGTTTTGCCATACGTGTTTGATGAGTCACGGCACATATTACGGTTTATTTCGCAAACATTCATTAAGTATTATAATATTTAGAAGTGTTGATTTTGAAGCTTTAAACATGCAAATTGTCATAAATATTTGAGCCATTGAATAGAGAAATTACTTGAATTATATCATGATACCATTGAACTTCAGCTATTAAAGGAGCTGTAAGCAATTTCACCTGTTTTGCAAGCAAAATAAAGGCCCATTCACACCAAGGACGATAATTATAATGATAAAGATATTGTTCTAAAAATCATTCTAAATATAAAAGAATAGCAGAGTCACAATATTATTGGAATCACTTTCAGAACGATTTTTCCAGCTGATGAACAATAAAAACATTGACAGCCAATCAGAATCCATTCTGCTTTAAAGAGCTCCAGGATTTAAAGTGGCAGACGACAGAACTGCAGCACCCTTAGAATAAACAGAACGATATTGTCTATATTGTCCTATTGTATCTGTTGCCGTTCTTATTATCATTCTTTTTTCTTCTTCTTCTGTTTCTAATTCTTCCGCTTGAGTTTGTGGCAGCCCATAGAACCGCTTTCAGGAAAATTATGAAATTTGGCACACTAAGGACAGTCCCAACATTAACTACTCTAGATCAAGCTCTCTAATGCCACGGCTTTTTTTTTTTTTTCCGCCAAAAAAATAATAATAATATCTATATATTAATATATAATAATAATCATAATAATCTTCAGACTATGCAGGCAAAAAGTTATCAAAAGCTTTTTGATAAAACTAACCATTCTCGAATAACGCGCAAACAAATTCAAAGAAGACCATGGCAAATTGGACACGAGACTATATCTCCGCAACGCTTCGGCATATTCAGACCAAACTTGGTACATGTCATCACAATCATGACCTGAGGCTACATGCTGTTTCCGCACAGCGCCACCTACTGGTCCAGAGATAGTAAAAATGTCTATTTTTGGGCAGCATGCAGAGTCGAGTCGAATGATATCCAATTTTACCATATCGGCCATTTTGGGCGTCGGCCATTATGCATTTTGTAGCAAAATGCTGTATTTTTTTTAACACATTAGCGTATCATTACGAAACTCGGTATGGGTCATCAGCACAATGCCCTGAAAGAGCATGAGAAATTGAGACAGTGCCACCTAGTGGTGAAATCAAATTCATACGCTCCTAACTTTTGATGTGGTTGACTTATTTTCATGAGACTCATCTCCTCAGATTCTTGAATCCTTGCCGAGTCCAACGATACCTAACATGCTAGGTTTTGCATTATGGTTTGCGCAACGTTGCGATTTAACGTTAAAGCAATGTTCACGAATATCTTCGAAACCGTTAGTCCGATCGAGATAAAACAACCACCATAGGAAATTCGGAAATGTAGGTCGTTGGCTATATGTTAAAGCCTAAATGCCAAATTTTTTATAGTAAGTGACAAAAAAATGCAATCAAAGTCGTGCATGGGTACTCATACATATACGTCTATAACTTCTAAGCGAAATTAGATATTTTCACCAAATTTGACACTTATTTATGGGCACACTCTGAGGACACATAAAAAAAAAGTGGTGGGTGGTGCTATAACTGAACAAGATATTAAATTGCCACTAACAACAATAAAGTATATAAAATAAAATGCTATATTTTACTGATGATTTTACTTCTTGCTTGCTTCTTTGTTGCGTGGCCCCTTAATGGCTTCTTGCAGCAATATTTATCAATATAGTTATCTTTCTTGGTGTGAATGGGCCTTTAGACCGCCTGTTTCCAATTGGCTAGAAAATAGCTGTGGTACACCAAATGAAAAATCGCTTACAGCATCTTTAACTAGTTACTAATTTATGAAACCATCAAAAGGTGCCTTTTGCAGACCATAAGAGATGATGGGGTCCAATTTTACGCCTTTCGAAAAACCATCTACTTCAATCTTCTCAAGGATCTCACTCCTTTCAAGTAATTGCACATGCAGATATTAGTTTTGCCATTTAAGCTAATTGCTACTCCGTATTTGCACATGGCATGCAAGTGTCCTGGAATTGAAATTTAATGTTGTTCACCTACTCCTACTGTATCTTGTAGTTTTTTTAAAAAATGAGCGCACTATGACTCTTTATTGTAAATGGCACTGAGCACATGCTAGTTTTGAAGTGGACAGAAATGAAAAGCTTGATCATTTAAAGGCAACCAGGGAACAGAAATATTGACTGACTAAGAAGAAATTCTATAAAATATAATGACTTATGAAGATTTAGTTTAACATCACTGCAGCAGCGGCACTAATTTATGTTTTGTGGTAAATGAAAATATTTTAAATACTCTATTGAAAAGAATTAATATATAAATATATGTATTTTGACAAGTGTTTTCTTTATTCTCAGTGAATTTTTGCCAGAAAGGAAAAAAAAAAACAACGGTATTAAATGATCTTAGATGATGTCTAAATGTTTTATAAAAGATTTAGATTTTTGTATGAAATGTGATATTAAATATTTTGTGTGACTTGTCTATTCTATTAAGATATTCTGAAGCTGAATGTATTGTGACTGCGAAAATGCCAAAAGTAATTAAATAATAAACTAAATAAATTACGAAGTTGAGTTGAACCATGGGAATGTTACTCCCTCGTCTCAAACAATAGTCTTACTGTCTTTCATGGTGCTGTTTGTCATTAATACACTTCACAAAGTAAACTTAAAATAGAATTTGGACAGTCAGATAAACCTGTGTATAAATTAGTGTGGGTTTGTGTTACGTAGTTAATCGAAACAAAAGACATAAGAACTTGTCGGGCCTGTCAGATGTATTCGGCACGCTGGATATGAAAACAAACAAAAGAATCCAAATATGTATGTCGCCTCAGGCAACCATGCGCGATTTCTTACCCTCAAGAGTATTTTGGCTTTGATGGCGAATTCTGTGAAAAAATCAAACTGTTGAGAAACACACCTGTTGCACGCAAACGTCTGGATGTTTGAATCTTTTTAGCGAATCGGTTCGCTTGAGTCATTATCGATGGTGTCATTTTGGGCACCAGCACTGATCTCCTGATAGTGTTGGAAATTTTTTAGCGAATTGATTCGCTTTAAACTGGACCAGTTCGTTCATTCATTAGCGTTTAGTTAAATACTGGTCGTCAAATGTATGTAAATTGTATATACTGTTTCAAATGTTGCTGCGAATCCGATATGTTTTGATTTTAATTTTTGTCTAAAAGCAGGCTCCACAATGTCTTAATTTCCAAAGTATTTTCTTTGACTTTCTCAAAAACACACAGATTAAACATCAGTAACACGCCTGAGGGAAAACATAACTAAAATCTTTTTTTTTTACCAACGACTCTCCACAAAGGAGTCGGTTTGACCGGATCTTTCAAAAGAACCGATTTAAATGAACCACTCGTTCGACAATCATCACTCCGATCACTCTGAACGCGCGACTCTCACTTTGGAGAAGTTTACTATGCCTAGCTGTGTAAATGCTGAAGAAACACCTCAGAAACTTTCTCCAGTATGAAGCATCTGCTTAATGAACGGATCTGCGCTTTATTCCGCAGTAACTGGCAGCATACTTTCACATACTGGAGTGTGTTCTTCAGTTTTGGACTCTGTGTAGCTTTTCTGGGTCCGACCATTCTCGACCTGAGATGTCAGACTCAGTCCACCCTACAGGAGATCACTCTAGTCTTCTTCTCACAACAGTTTTTCCTCTTTATTGGAAGCACAATTGGTGGTTTCTTCAGTAAAACGTGAGTATTTTGGAGAGATATAGAGCCGTTTTTTTATATTTTATTTCATTCTTGAGTGGTTGACGTCAAAACTGTTTCAGTAGTATGACATACTGTAATTCATTTTAAAACGTTTTAAACGAAATGTCCCAATTCGTTATGACCTTAATGGAATATAGAATAGCCTATCGTTACTTATAAAATTGCAAATAATTTTAAATCAGGAAAAGAAAAGAAAAGAAAAGAAAATGTGAACCCAAAAGAGATACAATTCCCGATATAAACATGTAAATTTTAATCATAAATATCTATGCTGAATATAAAAAAAGGTTCCTGAACTTGTTATATGTCAACTTCCCTAATATTGTATTTACATATGTGATTTTATAGTTTTAAGAAAAGTATTTACTAGCATACTTCCTCAAAATAAAGAGGAACTGAAAAAGAGGGCTTTCAAAGAATCAATTTTTATTTATTTATTTAAAATATTGGCCTATACTGGTAATTTTTTTTATTATGGCTGATAATTTACTGTATGATTTCTGATAGTAAAAACCATACTGCTTTGTGGGTAATCTGGATTCCTACACAAAATCCAGTGATATGAGGCATCAAAACTATTTACTTTTGTAGCCTTGCATAGAAAATAAACTCACATTTTATCTGCTCCTAATATCTACGATTCAAATAAATGTTGATAATGCAAATATTGTGTATCTCTATTGGTAATCCATATGTTAATCACAGTAAAAAAAGATTTGTTTGTTTTAAAACGAACATATTTTACTTTCATTAGACTTATTTGATTCAAACATTTTTGAAATGGTTGTCTTGAGGTTTTTAAAAGAGCAAGTCAAACTTGTAATGTCAGATGTTTCGTTTTTATTTATTTTTTTATTTTTACTTCCTCGTGAGATAAGGCATTTAAATGCATCCTACTCATATGTAAATATGATAATAAACTATTTTTGGCAGCCTTTAATCATCGTAACAGATATCATTATCTGATTTCTTTGGGACTGATCAGTTTCTAACCCATCTATGGCCTCGGTCTGGAGACCCTGGAGTGGTCATGTGCTCATTAAAGTCGTGCTGTCTGTTATCTGGGACTCGAGCCACAAAAACACACGCTGCCCTGCTGTTGTTTTGCCTGACAGTAAAGAAATTAACTTTTGTAAAGTTCATTTTTGTAAGTGATCCAAAATTGGATCTTACAATGAATGCGATTGGTTTAATCAACAGAAACTCAAAATATTATGTTATCTGAACCACATTAATTATTTAAGTTGATTTAACAGAAAAAATGTTGTGATAACAAATCATGAAAATATTTTTTTACAGTGTAGCATGGCTGTAGTAATAGTTAATACTCTCTTTCTCTTGCTGTAGTCATGTTTTGGTCTCTTTTAATTGCTTTTATTTGGAAACTTGTGCACTCGGTGTCAGACTAGTCGTAATACCTTTTCTATTTGTTTTCCTCATTACAGATAGTCATATTACTTTGTTTATCAATGGTTGTAAAAGATCTTTATCTCTTTTTTACAGTTGTGAATATATTTAAACAGAGAATATTCTCCATGTTTACTTCTTCCTGTTCTGCTTCATGGTTAATAAAGTTTGTGGCATGAATCTTAAAACTGGTATAAAGTAAAAGTGTCATGTTCCCACTGGTATCGTCTGCTATCAGTAGAAGGAGCATTTGATAAACCATGTAAACAGAATTTAATTGGGCCAAGGTGAAAATAAAGTCAGAGACGCCAGACAGAATAACTTTTTTGTCAAAAGACTCACCTGAGGCTGTTTCAGGCGGGATCTGTTTGAAACTTTTCTTTATATATAACATACTACTTAACGTCATACTACTAAAAGTCACTGTTTGGATTTAAATAGGCAAATACTTAAAGGGTTAGTTCACCCAAAAAATGAAAATTCTGTCATTAATTACTCACCCTCATGTCGTTCCACACCCGTAAGACCTTCGTTCATCTTCAGAACACAAATTAAGATATTTTTGATAAAATCCGATGGCTCAGTGAGGCCTCCATTGACAGCAAGACAATTAACGCTTTCAGTGCCCAGAAAGATACTAAAAACATATTTAAAACAGTTCATGCGACTACAGTGGTTTTTTTTCAAAAATATCTAGTGATGGCCGATTTCAAAACACTGCTTCGAAGCTTTACGAATCTTTTGTTTCGAATCAGTGGTTTGGAGCGCCAAAGTCACGTGATTTCAGTAAACGAGGCTTCGTTATGTCATAAGTGTTTCGATATTTCAATAGTTCATGTAACTTTGGCAGTTTGATGCGCGATCCGAATCACTGATTCGAAACAAAAGATTCGTAAAGCTTCGAAGCAGTGTTTTGAAATTGGCCATCACTAGATATGTTTGAAAAGTCGTTATTTTGTTCGCACAAAAAGTATTTTCGTCGCTTTATAATATTAAGGTTGAACCACTGTAGTCACATGAACTGTTTTAAATATGTCTTTAGTAGCTTTCTGGGCATTTGAAAGTGTTATCTTGCTGGCAATAGAGGCCTCACTGAGCCATCGGATTTCATCAAAAATATCTTAATTTGTGTTCTGAAGGTCTTACGGGTGTAGAACGACATGAAGGTAAGTAATAAATGACAAAATTTTCATTTTTGGCTGAACTAACCCTTTAAGAGTCTATGACTGGATCATTATTGCTCTGATTATTATGCACCTCTTGATGGAAATAACATCACAACATTTATTTCCATCAAGAGTTGCATCAGTTTTTGGTCAAGATCTTGTATTGACAATGCAAGAGGTGAGCACTCTGTAAAGTCTCCTCCAGCACATCCCAAAGACTTTCAATGAATTTAATGTCTAGACTCAAAATGCCAATTCAAAATGAATCCTTCCAATCATTCTTTCACAATTTGAACCTGATGAATCTGGACATTGTCATCCTGGAATATGGCCATGATAAGTCTTCCTACATGGTTGTTTAAGAAATTAAAAGCTACACACTCCATCAATTAGGGTTAAAAGAACTGTTCCCAAACATGCTAGAAACATAATAATCACTGCAATAATGATCCAGTCATAGACTCTTAAGTATTTGGGGTTTTTTGGCCGGGCAGTGTATTACTTTTATATATTTTTGTTAATGCCTTTTTTGTTTAAAACACAATGTCTTATTTGTCTCGTCTCAGGCTTGTGAGTTCTTTGTCAGCTTTGGCTGTGTCCACCCTCATCATCTCCGTGGTTTTTGCCATCATCCCACTATGCCATAAGCTGCTCCTGTTAGCGTTTGCCATGGCGGTCTCCGGTCTTGCCATGGGCATCATTGACACCATATCGAACCTACAACTGGTCAAGATCTACCAGAAAGACTCCACTGTTTTTCTGCAGGTCAGTATTTAGTCGTAGAGTATCTTGTCTGAAATGCAGTGTCAGAAATGTTCCATGTTCCATCTAAATGAGGTCCTTACACGCAATGTACTCCGGTCATTTGCTTTAAACAGAAAATTCTGTTATTTACCCACCCTTGAAACCTATTTGACTTTTACAAAAGGAGTACAAAAGAACTTATTAGGAAAATGTCAGAGCTGCTCCTTCCAAAAGCATGATGATCACTGAAAGCAATTTTGCTTAGTTTGTTTAAACAAAAAAAAATACTATTACATATTAAGCCAGGATTTGAACCCTTTCTTTTTTAAATTAAATAAACATGGTACCTCAAGACCAATATGTCTTCATTTAAAAATATAAAATGTATATAAAAAAATAAGTCTCTTATGCTCACTAATGCTGCATTTATTTGATCAAAACTATAGTAAAACATATAAACATAATGCATTTATTACTGCCTTCACATACTATCAGAAATTTCCTACTTCCCGCTTCTGAAGTGGGATCAAAATGCTTTTTTGTCGGAAAGAACAGGAATCATGGAGGACACCAGGTTTATTCTTGCTTATTTATTGGGAAAAACTTATTAAAGCTAAAATGATATTTAGCATCCCATTCATTGACAACCTTATAAACATTCACCGCACTATCTAGATCAGATTCTGATATTTTAGTCAAATACAGTCTATTTTCACTGTGTATAAAATGGTTATTCATAAAATATTGAAGTAAATATGCACTACTTTAAAAGACAAGGCAATGTAGATGGTGTGGAAAAAACTTAAAAAGAATAGCAGTCACAGCAACAATCGTTCTCCCCTCCGCCATGTTTAAAGTTTATGGCATGCCCAACACGGAAACTTGGGTATCAAAATTATCCCCAGTGGTAAATACGATTTGAGAGGCAGTTCATTTCCAATTTTTATCCAGAAAACTCGTATTTACGATAGCATGTGAAGCCAGCATAAATACTCAAACTGCAAATCTTTAAAAATAAGCTATATGTAAGTACCTTGATCTATAGGATACAGTCAGGTGCTCACAGAACTCACTTCATAGTCATCAAAAAGATGGTTGTAAACAAAATTCTGTTCCAAGTAAAAAGGAAGTACACCCTCAGTGTACAAAGGGTTAAAAATGCTTAACAATAAGAAATATTTAAGCAAACCACACCAGTCTTACAGCTAACCACAGCCTGCTGCTATTCAGATCAGCATCATAATAATGAGTGTGATGTTGCTGTACCAGTTCTATAACTAAGCAGATTTCTTTTTGTTATTGATATTTAATACACATCTTGTTTGTTTTTGCTCTGCAAATTAAATGCTTTGTGAAACGGAATTTCTGCTGTTACATTGGCGCTCATGGAATGCTGTTTGTACAGTCATATCATAGGAAAAAATTATAAGATAAACTTGCACAATACTTTGAGTTACAGAGTGTAATTAAACATAATCGATCTCCTTTCACACACTGATTCTCATAAGTCATATTGAGACAATATGGCACAAAAGGCCATGGCTTATTAATTTTACCATGGTTAAGGGTGTAGTTGGGTACAAGTAGAGCGGTAAAATCACTGTAATGCATATCTTGAGTGCTTTATTCTGTTTAAAACATCAATATTAAAAAAAAACAAAAAAAACACCAGGGTTATTATTGTTAATTAATTGTTAATTTAAATAAAGCTAAAATAAAATAAAAATATTTGGTGAAAAACTAAATGAAAATTAGAAATGTGTTGCCATGGCTGAAATAAGTTTACTTCAACTGGAAATAAATAATTACTAAAACTGAAATATAAAATACATTAAACTTAAATAGTAAAATTACTATATGTGTATATATGTTTTTACGGCAAAAAAATTAAAATGAAATCTTGAAATAAAAAATAATTAAAAATATAAATAATGCTAAAATAACACTGGATAACACTTCAATGTTCAATAAATAATATAATTTATTATTTTTCATTAGGTTAATTAGCATAACTGTTTCAAGCATCACTGAATCTTGGCATATTAACCCTAAAAATGGCAAGACCATAAAGAGAAATCAGGAAATTAATTTATTGCTATTTTCCATCGTCTTAGGACACAAATATTACATTTTTTTTTATTTTTGATTTTAATGTTTGTATCGTTGATGCGTTGTCCGTTTTAGGATTAATATTTCGTCACGATGTTTTAGGCATGACACATCCAATCAAACTTTAGAACTGTGTTTTATAAAGTTGCTTTAAAAACTTTTGCTTTGTGAGAATCTTCTATCAGAACAAGAACATCATCACTGATTCTCCTTTATCGTCTCGGCTCTGATCTCTTCCAGGCTCTTCACTTCTTTGTAGGTCTCGGGGCGTTAGTGAGTCCCCTCATCGCTGACCCCTTCCTGTCTGAGACCAGCTGTGTGATTGGGAACAGCAGCGCCAATGCAACATCATTAACGCATCTGAGGAACAAGCTCGCAGGCAGACCTGTGCACAACGTGTCCAGTGTCCCCCTCCACACCGAGGGAGAGGTGGTGACCAACGTTTCCTACGCGTTCTGGATCATGGCTATCATCAATGTAAGATCGATCTGTCTTGAGGTTTGAGTTTGTACTCAAATGATTTTAAGAGTGGCATGCCATCAGAACACTAGCTAATGGATTATCGTATTAATGGTAACGTGATTCTGAAGTTGTATACGGTTAGTGTGCATACTAAATGCTCCGTCAGCTCTAATGTCAAAGGAAGGGCCAGTTGGGAGGGTATTTGAATAAAAGAAATAAATTAAGATTGTCACCTTGGCAACTGCACTCCATCAGACAGTTCTATATAAACACTGGCTATAATGTCATGACTAAACTGGATAAATAGTGATAGTATAACTGACACACCTAGGCAATATATGAGGAACATTTGCAACATTTTTATATATGCGTGTGTATGTATGTATGTATGTATGTATGTGTGTATATATATATATATATATATATATATATATATATATATATATATATATATATATAAAATTTACTGAATAAAATATTAATGGTAGTGTATATCAAAATGTGAAAAAAATTGTGTGTATATTATATATATATATATATATATATATATATATATATATATATATATATATATATATATATATATATATACACACACACATTTTTTTCACACACACACTATATATATATATATATATATATATATATATATATATATATATATATACACACACAGTCAAACCAAAATTTATTCAGACGCCTTGAACATTTCATTCATTTCACTTTATTCACTATAGTTTAAAAAATGGTAATAAAATATGACAAGATCTCAGAGTTAAACCGTGTCAAAAAAATAAATCTTAATTATGTCAGATAACACTTAAGCAAAACATGGTCAGGTCAAAGTGTCTGAATAATATTTTATCAATTTTACTGGTAGTCCACTGTATGAAGAATTTTTGGGTATAATATATCACAGTTTAATTTATTTTGCTATCTTCACTTACATAAATGAACTATAATGTCCTGCACCCACTAGTAAAAATATATCAGAAATATCTGAATAATTTTTGGTTTGACTAATATATTATATTTATATATATATATATATATATATATATATATATGTGTGTGTGTATTTGTATGTATGTATGTGTATATATATATATATATAATTTCTTTCTTTCTTGTTTTTCCTTTTTTTTTTTGATCAATATTCACTACCATTCAAAAAATGTAGGGTCAATATAATTTTTTTTATAAATTAATACTTTTATTTAGCAAGGATGCATTAAATTGATCAAAAGTGACAGTAAAGACATTTATAATGTTACAAAAAAAATTATTTCAAACAAATGCTGTTCTTTTGAACTTTGTAGTCATCAAAAAATCTTTAAAAACAAACAAAAAAAAAACGAATCACTGTTTCCACAAAAATATGAAGCAGCACAAGTGTTTTAAACATGAAAATTCAGCTTTGATCACAGGAATAAATTACATTCTAAAATAAATTAAAATAGAAAAATGTTCTTTTAAATTGTAATAATATTTCACAACATTATTGATTTTACTGTATTTTTGATCAAATAGTGAGCACGAAAGGCTTCTTTGAAAAATCTTACAGACCACAAACATTTGAATGGCAGTATATCTATATATTATAATAAAAATGAATTAAAAAAATAAATAAATATATATTCAGCTGAATCATTTTGAGAACACCTGTTCAAAAGAATGATTCCTTTACGAATCAGATATCGCTGTCTTTATACTCTGTCTTGTCTTTGTGTAGCTTCCAGTACCCATCGCGATATTCATCCTGATGTATCGTGAGCGGTTTTTCATGTGCGGATCAGACCCCAGTCGACGTTTACTAGATGGAGATGTGCTAGCTATGAAAACCTGGGGAACCACAGGTCTGACAGAAGACGCTGGACACCAGAAAGAGACTTCCAGAAGTAAGATTGTGAACCTGCCCGCACTTCTGCACCACTGACGTTGATGAAATAATTACCATGTTGGATCAGACATGAATGCCATATACACAAGTGCATACAAGTCAGAAATAGAGCCAAACATGCCGTTAGATGTGCGTAACAGGCAGAAAGGATGTTGTTGTTGTTGTAATCTTCTCGCTGTACATTCAAGCTCTTCTGTCTCTGCAGGCCATATAGACTTGTTCAGCTGCTGTCTCCTTGGCAACGCGCACGGCTTTCCGTCGTCTTTCTTTGGGATCCATATCCTTGGGGGTCTGGTGCTCTTCTTTTCTGACGGTATAGTGGTAAGCAGGATTAGCATGATTTCAGCTCTGTAATTTAAGAGCATTTGCTTAATTACTTGAACTCATGTATTATTTAATCTCACGCTCCTCAGGGCTCATACACAGGCTTTGTGTACACCTACGCAGTGGCGCCCCCTATGAATCTACCTCACAAGACCGCCGGCTACTTGACGTGCGTCTTCTGGGCGGCTATTACCGCCGGCCGCCTGTCCGCCATACCTCTGTCTTACTACTTTAAACCTGTGCGATTGCTCGTCGTCAATCAGGTGTGTAACTTTGATTTAGTTTTAAAGCCAATTTTATTGAAATTATTTTTAAAAATGGGGAAATTATTGTTGCTGAGTCACTTATAATTCTAACACAGTTTGGGGTCTGTAAGATTTTTTTTATGTTTTTGAAAGAAGTCTCTTATGCTCACCAAAGCTGCATTTGTTTGATCACAATTACAGTTAAAACGGTAATATTGTGAAATATTATTACAATTTAAAATAACTGTTTTCTGTTTGAATATATTTTAAAATGTAATTTATTCCTGTGATCAAAACTGAATTTTCAGCATCATTACTCCAGTCTTCAGTGTCACATGATCCTTCAGAAATCATTCTAATATGATGATTTGCTGCTCAAGGAACATTTATTATTATTATCTTATATTATTATTATTAAATGTCTTTACTGTCACTTTTGATCGATTTATGTCCTTGCTGAATAAAAGTATTAATTTATTTAATTCTTTCTTACTCCAGACTTTTGCATAGTAGTGTATCATAGTTTCCACAAAAATTTTAAGCAGCAAAAATTTCAAAAATGCTAATAAGAAATCATCATATTAGAATGATTTCTGAAGGATCATGTGACACTGAAGACTGGAGTAATGATGCTGAAAATTCAGCTTTGCATCACAGGAATAAATTACATTTTAAAATATATTGAAATGGAAAACGGTTATTTTAAATTGTAATAATATTTCACAATATTACTGTTTTTCTGTGTTTTTGATCAAATAAATGCAGTCGTGGTGAGCATAAGAGACCTTTGCAAAAACATCAAAAAATTATTTTTTCCAAACTTTTGACTGATACACGTGTAATTGTGAAAATTCACAGAAATAAACGAATAGGCTCATAGTAAATTAATAAAATATTTAATTTTATGTTTAATGTAATTATTTAATGTAATATAAAGAATGTTATTTATTTATTTATTTAGTTATTATTTTTGTAATTTTGAAAAAAAAAAATTTTTTTTTGCAGTTTTGATCATCAGTACACAGTATCATAATGAAAGCGGTGTAGAAATGTGATGCAAATTTCCAGTTCATTCTTATGGGATGTTCTGATTTGGCAACAGTAACCAAGGGGGGCGGAGCTTAGCGAAGCATCATTTATCAGTCCATTACAATCTCTTCTTAGTCTCTTGTTAAATCCAGTGGACTATAAAAGTGGTTTACACTATCAAAAAAAAAGAAAGGTGTGTCACCCATGATGTACCAAGGGAAACAGTGGACAGGAACAAACATCCTTATTCTGCATCCTGGTCTGCCCTGTCCATTTGCCAGTTGGGACATTTGTTTATCTGGTGTGTCTGAGGCTTCTTTGTTATTTCGCGCTTTTATTTGCACCAAAAGTTTATGACAGTGGGCTGCTTAATTTCCGTTCCTCTGCAGATAAAGCAAGGGTGTTCACCTCAAATAACAAAGGCTTCATTGCTGGTGCGTGTCCAAATGCAAATCCTCTCCCTTCTGTTCTGTTGTAGGTGGGTGTAATAGTCACACTACTTCTGCTGCTGATCTTCTCCAACAGTAGTGTGTTCCTCTTCATCGGCACCTGCTGTCTTGGCCTATTTATAAGCAGCATTTTCCCCTGCATGCTAGCGTTCACTGAAGACATCCTGGAGTACAAAGGTATTGCGACAGATGGACCGCCGCTGTCTCCGGCATTGTTAAATCGCCTTTTTGTCTATGGCTTTCATTGATTTGACAGTAGCCATTGGTGGTTTTGCAGTTCAGTATTTACTCAAGGTTTACCGCTGAGAGCAAGGCAACAGGAGCCACCCTGTTTAATTCTTTACGCTGTTGGCCTTTGGCTTTACGGGAAGGTTCGGCCTGACAGGTCTTATGTCTTATGGCGTAGACGATCCTTTTTAAACCCAGTGGTCAAAGCCTCTGGGAGGAATTATTTCAAAATAAATGGCTAATTGCTGAGCGCCCTCTGTACGCTGCAACTTTGGGGGTTGGTTAGGGTAGAGCGATTAAAAGTATCATTAAAAATATCCTGCAGATCTGGACCTGAAGTGAACTGACTAGTTGGAGCTGTAGCAGATGTCGAAATACATATGAATCCAAAGGCAGGATGGACCACTTGAAGAAAAATGAATGGGAGAAATCCCATCGCTGCTTTGAGCTAAAAGAGCCAATCAGCTTTTTGATTGAGACATCAACAGTGTGTTAAATGGACCTGCCTTAAAAATGCAGTGTGAGTTTGCGTAGGGCTGCATGATTAAATGAAATAAAACCGAAAGTGCAATATTGCAATAATCAAATTACGTTTAATTGAATGCACTGTGTGAGGGTTGTTTTGTACGGAGCCCCGCACCTGACATGCAATAAGAAATAGTAAATCGTGCGCACGATTTACTGTTTCGTTCCCTCGATTTGCTAAATCATGCACACGATTTAGTATTTCGTTCCCTTGATTTGCTAAATCATGCGCACGATTTACTATTTCGTTCCCTCGATTTGCTAAATCATGCGCACGATTTACTATTTCGTTCCCTTGATTTGCTAAATCATGCGCACGATTTACTATTTCGTTCCCTCGATTTGCTAAATCATGCGCACGATTTACTATTTCGTTCCCTCGATTTGCTAAGTCGTGTGCACAATTTGCTATTTCAATCCCTTGATTTGCTAAATCGTGTGCACGATTTACTATTTCGTTCCCTCGATTTGCTAAATCATGCGCACGATTTACTATTTCGTTCCCTTGATTTGCTAAATCATGCGCACGATTTACTATTTAGTTTCCTCGATTTAAGGTGTGGTCACACTGCACTTTTCGTTCCATTGACTTCCATTCAAACGCATGCGAATGCGTCAGACTGGAAACGCAAGCTCGTGCGAAAAATTTCGCATTTCGCTGCGTTCCAAAGTTCAAGTTTGGTGAACTCTGACCTGCGAATTCGCATCACGTGAAGACGTGCGACCAGTAGAAGATCGATTCGTCACGGCATGACCTCTTGGCTGAATTAAAAGAATGATAATTTTGCAGTAAAGTCGAGTATAGGTTCTATATTTTTACATTTTGAATGTATTACTTTAAGTTATGTGTTGAATTCATGTTTATAAAAAAGACGCTGTAGACCGTGATGTCATATCACAACCGTTACAGCATCCGAAGAAATTTCGCACGTTCAAAGTCTAGTGTGACCGCGGCTTTACTAAATCATGCGCACGATTTGCTATTTCAATCCCTCGATTTGCTAAATCATGTGCATGGTTTACTATTTCGTTCCCTCGATTTGCTAAATCGTGTGCATGATTTACTAATTCGTTCCCTCGATTTGCTAAATTGTGTGCATGATTTACTAATTCGTTCCCACAATTTGCTAAATCATGCGCACGATTTACTAATTCGATCCCTCAATTTATAAATCGTGCGCACGATTTAGCCTACTATTTTTTTTCCCTGCGTGTCATTTGCGGGGCTCCATAATTTGGGGTTGCTTATAATGTGGTTTTGGGAACGCAACATGTGCCAACCATCTTCCCAAACTTGTAATTAGTAGCGCTTGTCAACAAAAGAGAAGCTTTAAGGTCTCCCTGCAGTTTTCCCTGCGGTTGCTTGATGGTTTAATGTGTGAAAATGAAGAAATTAAGGGGCCGTACACGACACCGTTTTCAACTAAAAACTGAATGAGTTTTGGCCGTTCGTTTATACAACAATAGCGTTTTGGTGGCCTGAAAACAAGATTTTGAAAGCGATACTGTTATCGTCTCTGTGTAAACTACAAAAATGCAAATTTGTGAAAATGGTGATGTCATGCTAATGAGTATTATGTGTTCAGTCTATAGTCACGTAGATTTTCTTTACAAAGTGACATCGCCAACTACTGGCCTGGCAGCAGAATACAGCGTTTTTAATCGTTTTTGTGGATCCGTGTGAACGGGGATCTGTACGCAAAAAACACAAAGGAAAGACAGCCTAAGACAGCCATAAATATTAGTTTACAGTACTGTAAAATACAATTATTATATTATTGTTTTTAAATACTCAACTTTATTTTACAGTGAAATCTTAAAATATTAATATTTGTTTTGTTTAATATTTATTAATATTTAATATATTTTTATTTGGTAAATATTATTATTATTATTATTATTATTATAGTAATTTTGATATATTCACAAAATCCTCTGCCAAATTGTGCATACCTACAGACAAGCACCTTTTTTTTTTTAAATCGCATCAGTCTTAACATCATTTTAGCTGAAGTTTTGTACAGTTGTCATCAGATTTCATTTTGCAATTTAAATGTTACTGCAAAAATCTTGACAAATAGTTTGAGTGTTTGGTCTTTTTAAAGCGTTGAAGTATTTTTATACTTATTGCCTAGATAGAAAAAAACCTGTCAGGCTGTTGCCAAGATGACCGCAGATGAAAATCTGAGCTCATTATTTTGTTTCATCTTCAGGTTGTGCCACCACAGTCCTGGTGACCAGTGCAGGGATGGGGGAGATGTTACTCCAGGTGCTCGTGGGTTCGGTAGGTCTGACTTGCATCGCATTGGGAATTGAACCCACGTCCTTGCCGTTGCTAGTGCCATGATGCTCTACCAATTGAGCTAAAAGTAAAACTGCTTTTGTAATTGTGTTGATTCGAGTCTCTTTCCCCCTCAGGTGATGCACAATAAAGGTAGCTTCAGCTTCCTGTTGTGCGGAATGATCTTCGGCTGCCTCGGATTCACATTCTTCATTTTGCTGTTCTTCGTCCAGCAAAATCACAAAAACTTCACAGAAGGTGCGTTGAAAAACTACAGGCAGGTGAGTTTTTATCAGGGTTGGAGCTAAACTCCCCAAGACAGTGGCCTTCCAGGACCGAAGCTGCCCATCCCTGGTTTGGCTTATCAAATACACTTCTTACCATTCATTTGCAAGATGCAGAGGTCACCTTCCAACATATCTTCTCAATTTTTCATACAGCTTTACCCAATAACTCCTGTACGGAAAGACTTGAGCAAAACGGGATCAAGACCTGTTCTGCTGCGGTGCTGAACTCATGGGACGTGTCAGAGCAGAAAGCATCCATCGATCCATAATAACGGAGAAGATGGATGAAAATAATGACAGGAGCAAAGGGACAGTGGTGTCGCTGACTCAGGGACATTCTCACCGCTAATGGGACAGAACCAAACATATCCAACAATTGTGCAAATCAAAACAAGTGTTAAAAGATCTTGAACTAAAGGTTTATTTTTGTATTTAAATATTTTTGATGAAATGATCTTGTGTACAAATGTCTTAATCTAATCATGCTTGATGTCTGCAACGGCATATGATAAGTGCAATACAATAGCTTTTCTAACAAGAAATGGTTTAGTGTTTATTGTTAGAAACACACTGACCAATCAGCATTTGAATATAACTGGTGATTGAAGAAGATGGGCTCTTATTGGATCAGTATTTTTTATTTTGATTGCATAAAGGCCCTACAATGCTTTCCTTTTAAAGCAACTTATAAAAATTTGACTGGACTCAGGTGCATTACTTTTGTTCTTCGCGAATCATAACTTCATTCAAATCCTACTGACGATCTGTCTTATTCACAGATCAGTTGCCAATTTGTTCTCTGCCAAAGCCGATGTGCTCGTAACACATTTGTGGTGAAGAGATTAAGGTCAAAAAAGGACATCCTACTTTCTTCCTGGAAAAGTTTCCTTGTATTGTGTTGTACGGCTTCAGGTCTGACGGTCTCTCTAAAGCCAGTGACCTCAGGTGGGCGAACCTGATTGTGAGAGGTTGCCGTGTCAGCGTATTTCTCTTGGCCTGGGTAAAATTTTATTTGTTTTTTCTGGTTTACGCAGGTGTCAAACATGCTAACGTTAACACAATTACTGCGTAAACGAGGTCAGCTTTCTGCAGCTGTATTTGATGAAGACACAAGCCAAAAGAGTTATACATTTGTTTGTTTTTTTATAGAAATCTTCCTTCCCTTCCAACATCCACAGATTAATACAACAGGTACGCCAATGAACATAGATTTGTAAACATTTGAGCTGTTAGAGAGAGACAATCTGAAAATACATTTGCACAAAAAAATATTGAAAACATTTGGTGTCGATATTGTACCGTTACAGTAAAAATTTCACACTTTTGATTATTACATCATTCTTTTTTTTCCCCCCCACATAATTTTGCCCATGATAAACAGAATATTGTTCCAAATACAGTGCAGTCATGACATGTCAACATTTAGAGGATGAGAAAATCTGATTCTGTTACAGGGCAGTGTCTTAAAGTTTAACATTGGCACTTTTCATGAATAGGGTACAAAATAGGAATCTAAAAGAAGATGCTTCTGCAGAAAAAGAGTTTGTCCACCTCTGAAGGATATTTAAGATTAAAATATTAAAGACATTATCCCCCGGTTTCACAGACAAGGCTTAAGCTAGTCCTAGACTAAAATGCATGTTTGAGCTGTTGTAACTGAAAGTAACTTGTACTGACAGATCTTAAAATATGTCAGTGCCATTGTTTTGTCTCAGGATGCACACCAGTAATGTGTTTTTCTAGTGTACGTTTATAAAAGATACTTAAATATCCTAATTGAACTAAGGCTTAATCCTGGCTTAAGCTAAGCTTTGTCTGTGAAACCAGGCCTGTATGTTGTTTAATTTTCTATTGTATAAGGTGTTTCTCTTTTTTTCCTTTATCAGAATGTGGAAAATGTCTGAATTTGGATTTAAACCAGAGGATAGTTTCTTTGGCCTATATGTTGGTTTGTAGTCAATTAAAAACATTTCATATAAATTTAAAAAAAAAAGTTTTTTTTCCAGAATGGTTAAGAATATGGTTAATACTACAATGTGTACAAATTTACAGTGGAATGAGATTTTGTAATTGCCTATTTTGTCATTCTATAGAAGAGTCCAAATAATGTCACTTCCTGTTTGTGACAGTTTTATAGAATGTTCCATTTTTGCAATGGTTGAAAATCATGTGCTAATAGGCTTTTAAAGGATTCGTTCAACCAAAAATGAAAGTTATCTTTTATTTACCTTCATGTTGTTTCAAACCTGTAAGATTTTCATTCATCTTCGGAATATGAATGAAGATATTTTAATGAAATCTGAGAGCTTTCTGTCCCTCCATTGACAGTCTACGCAACTGACACTTTGAAGCTTTAAAAAGTTCATAAAGAGATCGTAAAACTAATCCATATGAATTGAGAGGTTTAGTCCAAATTTTCTGAAGAGACTCGATCGCTTTATATGAACAGATTGAATTTAGGCTTTTATTCACATATAAACATTGATCAGTGAACATAAACAGAAGCTCAACCGAGAATGAACCTCATTGGTTCTTGCGGAAGCTCAAACGTGATGCGTAACACGAGAATGAACCTCATTAGTTCTTGCACGTCAAGCAAACATGCTTGAGCTTCCGTTTACCATAAATGATGTGTGATGATGTTTACGTGTAAATAAAATCCTAAATTAAATCTGTTCATCATATAAAGCGACCAAGTCCAGAAAATTTGTACTAAACCGCTCAATTCATATGGATTAGTTTTATGATCTCTTTATGAGATCATAAAACTGATTATGATCAACTATGATCAACTTTTTGAAGCGTCAAAGTGGTAGTTGGGTAGACTATCAATGGAGGGACAGAAATCAATCAGATTTCATTAAAAAATATCTTCATTTGTGTTTCAAAGTTGAACGAAAGTCTTACAGATTTGGAACAACATGAAGGTGAGTAAATGACAATTTTCACAGTGGAACAGCTAAATATTACATAATACCAGTAAATATTACTAATAAAAATGCATTTCTATAATTAATTGAATATCAATTACTTTTCATGCCATGTTAACTATGCAAGCTATAACAATATTGATATTGTTAACAATATTTTATTTAACAATAGTAACAAAAGAACATAATTTGCTTAAAAAACAAAAAACAAACAAAAAAAAAAACGTTTATACCCTACTCATGAAAAGTGCAATTTCTCTACATTTATTTTCAAGTGGAGTAAAATACAGGGATTTTGGACTTTTTGGAGTAAGAATCTGTTTATAGAGAAAATATACTGTTAGTAATCAATAAAGCAATCATGAAATATTTTTATGCCAGAAAGTCTTAAAATTTATTACAAAATCTCTGTGCAGCAAATATCTTAAATGCATAGTTTCCAAATGTTGATCCAAAAGCAAAATTTGAGTGTTTGGGGTGGTGGAGTCACTAATAAGATGAGATTAGCTTTAAATTCTAAAAAATACAAAGTGCCAGTAAGAGGAAAAATGTTTAAGTGCTTTAGAATCACATTAAAGTACAACAGATGTTCAGTATGGCTACAATAGTTAAATGTGCTCAGGGGAAAAACTAAACTCAAGCAAATAGAGAAGGAACAAAACATAAGACATCATTGCTTAAAAGCTAAACACACAATAAACCCATTTTATCCAATACAGAGAGAAATTTGAATTTTCATAGAAACAAAACAAATGACTATTTAATGAAGTAAAAAATGCAGTCAAACTGAGCTGCTTTTTCCTCAAAAAAACAAACAAACAAAAAAAACAATGAACTAAGTGGGTAAGAGAGCATTTAACTAAAATAATGGAAACAGGTTAAAAAAAAAAAAAATGTCATTGCACACTGCACAAAATCCATTATTCAAAATGTAAAAGGCATTAAGCAACTCGATATCCCCTCGAAGAGAAGGCAATTGCATGTGCAGTGCTCACGATACAGGCAAGAGCAATCAAACACAGTCTGAATGCTGCAGGAATGCAAATGAAGACGCTACGGTTCAAAGTGAAAATACTACAAAAAACAACAGCACAATGCTACTGACACCCCATCACATGTTACTGTATGTACAATGAACTTATTTCCTTAAAGGAATAGTTAAAAACCCACCTAAAAACAAACATGAATTTATTTCTTCTGTGAAACACACACACACACAAAAAAAGAGACGTTTTGCAGAATGTTCAAGCTGCTTTTTCCATACAATGAAAGTGGATGATTGATACTGTCAAGTTCCAAAAAGAGCACAAAAGCACCATAAATTACATTTATAGTGTTATTTGAAAAGTAGTTAATTGTTAAAATCTTTGGAGAACAACAATTTCAGTCTGTTCCTCACAGAAAACAACTGCATCAGAAAAAAATTTACATTTTACATATTAATTAATGTAGTTTGTGTTAGTTTGTGTATGGAAAAGACATTCTGCAAAACATCTCATTTTTGTCAAGCAGGTTTGAAACAACAGTAAAAATAAAAAAAAATGAACAAAATAAATGTTAGATGTTTGCACACTTGCACTACAAGGGCAGGTATTAAATGAAATAAAATGATCCTATTCTTGATCTATGCATACAGACCGAAAATATTAACCCGATAGTACTAGAAAGTATGAGTAAACAATATTTCATATGATCCGTTTTCTACTGGATCTGAATACAGATTCTAGCTTTCATTAATCTATGCTCATGAAACATATTACATTAAAAGGAATGTTCTGGGTTAAATACAACTTAAGCTTGTATTTAAAAAAATTTGTGTTAAAGCCAAAAATGAATTTTGTCATCAATTACTCACCCTCAAGTTGTTCCAAATCTGTATGAATTTCTTTGTTCTTTTGAACACAAAAGAAGATATTTTGAAGAATGTTGATGGACAGTTGATGGACCCCATTGACTTCCATAGTATGAAAAAACAAATACCATGGAAGTGAATGGGGACCAGCAACTGTTTGGTTACCAACATTCTTCAAAATATCTTCTATGTTCAAAAGAAGAAAGAAACTCATACAGGAAACTATCCCCCAAAAAAGAAAAACAAACTTAACAGAAATACAATACAATTAAAGTCCTTGGGCAATTCATTTCTTGAAATCAAGTCAAAAAATGTTTGCTCACAAATGCTATTAAAAGTTGTATTGAACCCAGAACAATTCTTCAAATAGCTGAAATTTTAGTTCGTAGCTCTTTTCAGCAGCAAATAACAAAAATATCCTTTCAGAATAGAAACAATTAACAAAAAACTGTTGCCTATTTTTGTTTTACTGGCAACAAGCAAGACTAGAAGGCACCATTTTAGCATGGGTGTGAAAGAGCCATTTCTTCAACTTGTTGGGTCTGTGGGTAAGGATAAGGACTGTGGGTAATCATACAATACCTGAGAGCTGAATTTGAGATGCTGAACAGTTCCTATACATATACACACACTTTTGATCATTTCCCTTTCTATTTTTATCATTGCACTTTAAGTGGTCCTACAGGGTGGGACTAACAGAGTTCAGTTTCTGCAAATTGAGTGTCAGCATTTTAGCCTTGTTCCAGTTTTGCATCTAACACGTGTCAGTTATAAATCATGGCTTGAGTTTAAGAGAGACTCTTAGAGGTAGGGTTTTATGTTGTGCAACATATGGCCATTCATTTTCTATATTGGTTTATAAGTGGAGATGTAAGACTGCCAAACACTCCACAAAAACACCACAGATACTGCATTGACATCAAATATAAGGACTGCAAAGAGGGACTTGTAGAATCAGACGTTTAGAAATCTCGTGCAAGATACACAGAATCCGATGCCCCTTGGACCCAAAAACCATTCCAGAATTAGTTTTGAGTATTGCCTGATCAGAAACACAACATTAAGGTTTTTGAGGGAAACATTTCAGGATTTTTCTCAATATAGTGGACTTCACTGAGGTTCAACGGGTTAAAGGTCGAAATGTCAGTTTCAATGCAGCTTCAAAGGGCTCTACATGAGGAGTAAGAATCTTATCTAGCGAAACAATTGGTCATTTTCTAAAACCAAATTAAAATGTATATACTTTTTAACCACAAATGCTCGTCTTGCACTGCTCTGCGATGTGCCACGCATTACGCAATCACGTTGGAAAGGTCACGCGTGACGTAGTCCTTTCGACTGAAGAAAGAAAGACATAAACATCTTGGATGACATGGTGGTGAGTAAATTATCAGGAAATTTTAATTCTGAAGTGAACTAATCCTTTAAGTTGTGTTAACCATGAAAAGAAATAATTATAAAAGCCTAAAGCCCCCCAAAAATGGCACTGTATTGCACATTTACTATATTGCAATGCCATATTTGAAATATATTTGTTGAATTCAAAGAAACACGACTACTTTTGAATGGCCACCAATAGAAAAGGATATATGGTATAATCTACCAAGCAGGGGTTAACTGGACTGTGCCTACCCGCCAAACCAGCTACAACAGGACAGACACTTCTGGCTGGGCATTACAAACAGCTTCGGCTTGTTGTCCAAGGTAGATTGTATTCTGCAGGGGGATTGAATCTTGCACAACACCGGGAAAGCTGACAAATGCAGGAATGGTTTTGAGCATTTGGCCTGAGCTCTACAGACAGCCGTCCGGTTACGGTACGCATCCAACTGATCTCCACCAATCCAACCATCCTAATGGTGGGATGAGGGATTAAGCACTGAGACAGTGCCGTTCCATTCCATTGTACGCTGCGTACGCTCCATTAGCTTAATGGTGAATCGCTGGTCTATTGGAGTAAAGCAAGTCCTTGGGTTTTCCCACTCAACTGAAATCATTCCTAATGGCTTTCAGTCTTTCAGAAAAGGGAAATGGTTTCTATGAGAAGATTTGCATGATAAGCATCGCCGCAGTGGCGTATCTGGTGGTGTTACGGTAACGGTTCAATAGCTTTGGGGCGTGTTTGGAAACATGCTTCATTACGCAGTCGCCATCAGGCACTGCGACAAGGGTGATGGCAAATTTGGCCTACTAAATGCCCTCTCAAAAATGTGCATCATGGTCAAAGCACCAGAAAAGTTGGGGTTAATGTTTTAAGATGTCACTTTAAGATGTGTTTTCCAATGTTGAGGGTTACATCAAGAATACGACATCCTCAATCTTCATAAAGAGTTCACCCACAAATGAATGAAATATCATGTTGTCCCAAATCTGTATGACTTTCTTTTTTCTGTGGAACACAAATGAAGATATTTTGATCCATACAATGAAAGTCAATGGGGTTCAATGTTGTTTCATGGACAACAACAGTTGAAATATTCTCCAAAAGATTGCGTTCCACAGAAAGAAAGACAGATATGCAGGTTTGGAACAACATGAATTTCATTTTTGGTGAACTATCCCAAATAACCTTGACTTCTGCTGATACTGGTTGTGATACATTGTGTACAATGCATTTTAAAAGTTGTCACGAGTTGCACCAGCTAGTCAGTTAGTTTTACTAGGTGACGCACTGAACTGTAGATGCAAACACAATAGAAGGAAAATTGGTCTGTACACAAACTGCGTCCCAAACATTAGTTTTGTATAATAAGCTATAAAGGCCAATTCTATTTGGAATTATGCGGAAATGAACCTGGAGCAGTGCTGGTGCTGCAGACATCTGAGATTGTCTGAGTTCCTTTATAATGTTCACTTACAAACCAAAATTTGTGTACTACCTTGAAACGAATCAAGCGACACTCAGAAGCGGAAAGAAATTCAATTTCCCAGCCATTTTCGTTTCTCCGATATGTTGCGAGTCATTTACGTGAGGTAATTATTGACCCGCCGACAAGTTTCTTTACGTTTCTGGATGGCTAGTAAACATAAGTAGGCGCAAAAGCCCTAGTAAGTGCAGCTTGTTTTTATATAAGTGCTGTTCTAAGTGTGGTTATTGTGACGAAACACTTTAAATACATGGCAGTAAGTGCAGCATGAGGAAAGGTACAAGATAAAACAGAGGTCACCATTATCAAAATCACAAGGCAAAGGGGCGGTTTGGCTTGGCAAGGCAGGTTTGTTTGAGGACTTCCCAAACAAAAGGCAAACATGAGTTGAGACAAGGTGAACTTGCTGGATTATGTACAAAACGATCCTTCTGTATCCGATGCAGAACAGGGATCTGGCTGTACAAACACATGATGTCGACATCATGTGAGAATCTCTTCCTTGTCTGATTGAAATCTTAAGCGCCATGAGAAACAAAACAAGAAAATTCAATCAGGATCCCAATCAAACAATGGTAAAGCACACACGATGCCCATTTTGGCAGCTGCGGAGATCAACAGCCATCTTCTTTAGTCACACTAGAGCCAATCCCTGAAGACCAGTGCATTAAAAAACAGAAATGAAAGATTTACAGTGTCCTGCAGACACTGTATGATGGCTTGATATACATCCCAAGGAAAAGTATTTGTGATAGGTTCAAGAGTCAAACGGATGCTGTTGATGCTTAAACGATGGTCATAAATCTTTTTTTTTCCTGAAAAGGACCAGTTCAGGTGAACAGAATAAGGTTAATCTGCATTTTATCAATCAAGAAAATGAGGCAAAGATGAAGTGTGCTTGTTTTCGTCCCCCTCTTATGTCTTCTGTGGGTCAGGTGAGAGAGGGCCGGGCGTGTTGGTGCCGTCTAAATTATATACGGGAACAGAGAACTGCGTGGAACTCAGGGCAGAAGGAAACTGATAAAAAGAAAGAAACAGAATGAAAAAAACTGAACGCATCCTTTCTGGAATATTGTTATTTTATTGAGAACATCTCAAAGTCTCTGGTGTCTTTACCAGTGTTGTTATAGTTAACTAATACTAAAATTATTAAAATGTAGTCATTGAAATAAAGCTGAAATGAAATAAAATATAATTATTAGATGAAAAACTTCAACTGGAAATTAGAAATGTTGCATTGGCAAGTTACTAAAACTGAAATAAAATAAATTCAAAAATAGAAATATATAAAACAAAAAATAACCCCCAAAAATGACAACAGCACATAACAAAATTACTCAAACTTAAGCTAAAATTAAAACAAAAAGTGAAAAATAAAATAAAAGCAAAATTAACAAATATTAATAAATACTAACAGTATATAAATAATACTAAAATAACACGTTTTCACACTTTACACCACAACATTTTTGATGCTTTGATTAGATTGATAAGAATGCTGTTGTAAACCAAAATCATAAATAATATATATAATTAAGCTATATATATATATATATATATATATATATATATATAGTAATAAACTATTTGTAAATATAAATAATAAAAAATATTTTTTCGTAATAAAAATAAATACTTCACTACAAAAAAACGATATTGATTATATAAGTATGATTTTTCAAAGCTTTTGAAATTCCCTGATATTTCCAGATTTTCCAGGACCGTGGGAATCCTAAACAACTGTCTTTCTAAACCGACAAAAAACCTCAAAGCACAAAGACATTGCTCCCATTGTAATCAACAAAGCTGTTTTCACTAGAAGCGCAATATCGGGTAGCATATGATTTTAGTCTTGCTACAAAGCTAATCCAACCACTTCATTTTCCCTGTTAGTCTGAAAGAAAATAAATTTACAAATATCATATGTGTGAACTGATTTCTGTGAATTTTATTCATTTTATATTTAAGTAACTTCTCAGCGTTACATCAAAGACAGCTTTGAATGCTAAAATATGTTCTCAAAACTTGTAAATGAGGATTGTAATGTTTATTTATGATTAAGTTATGACATTTACTTCACTATTCAGCTCTCAAATCAGTGGAAATGCAGGCTGGTATGAGCACCAGCACCATTTTAGGCAGCTGTGGTACTCACAGATGACATGATTTAAATCTAAATAATAAAATGTGACGATAAACTTAAAGAGGGTGGAATCAAATTTAGGTTTGGACCAAGTGTGAAAACGGCAGTCGGCTTAGTAAATAAGTTGAGTTCAGGTGACTCACCTGGAAGAGGGTATGTGCGCCCTGTCTCCGGGCGGGACTGAGGGGTGCCACCGGGCTGAGGGTGCTCCAGAAATGGATATTCGACAGAAGTGGACTGGGGGTGAGCAGCAGGGGTGTCTGCAACAAAAACAAACTTTTTCAGAAGTAACTTCTTTCCATTAAGGATGCCTTTCCCAAATACTCGTGAGCATCACAGCACAAAGCATTTGCAAGAGGCATAACCCTGAAATATAAATGTTTAATTAAAAGTGGCTTAATGAGACTTTAAGAAGCAATAAGAATTAATCACAGGGCAAGGGTTCTGTATTTCTCGAAAAAAACATAAATAATAGATTTGAATTATAGTATATTTCATCTTTCATCTCACTGAAGAGACAGCAGGGGGTGATCCTCTGGGGCTGGCTGTATGAGTGCTCATAAATGCAAAGATTGTGCAGTCTTAACGAGGTGATCCATCAAAGTAGCATCCGGCTGAACCTCGCCATATGATCACGATCATGTAACAGCCAATGAGTGTCTCCTAAGCACATCAGCATGACTGAGTTTCACTGGTTTCAGTGGTGCACTATTGCCCTCTAGTGCATCAAAATGGCATCAATGTAACCACATAACCAAAAGGATTTTTAATGTGATCTCACCATATTCCTGTGCAGGATAACCACAAATTTTAAGAAAAATATGTAGCTTGTAATGGCCCATTTTCTTTTAAACCACACACCCTCAGAGACAGTGATCAGTTTTATTGTCAGTGGTCATTTTTAGCATTTGTGCATAAGCCTGGTAGCATTTGCAAGCATATTAAACAGGTCATTTTGACATCTAAGTTGCAAATATGGCAAAAAATAATTTGTGAATAAATTGCACAAAAATATCAAATATTTGTATGCATATTTTGTGAAGCATAAAGATCCAAATAACATTTCCAAAATGCACATTTAATGCATTAATTTTTTCAGCTTTGCTTGCTGAGTTTTGTCTGCATAATTAGTATTTTTAGAAAAGATGGACGTTCCGACCACAAAATCTACATTTGTTTCGTGCAAAACTGTCTGTGCAACATGTCATGGAGACTTTTACAAACTATTTAAATAACGACTTTTTGTAAACTACCACTTTGTTGCATGGCGAACTATTATCATGGCATTAATTTAAAGTGGCCCTATTATGCTTTTTCAAATATGTAATATAGCTGTTTGTGAATCTAAAAGGTCTGCAAAGATCAGCAGTGCACGACAAATAAATTTATCGTCTCCAGGGTTTTTCCTGCATTGAAATTTTTTTGGCGGCCGCCAAAACGAATTTTTGTCCTGCCAAAGCCTTATTTGATCAGTTATTGTGATTTATGAGTGATGCTGATGCTGCGCTTGTGATAGGGCGGATGTTAACTTATGGAGAGAACGAGCAGAGAGCTCCTCCCTCGTCTTCAAACTAGCCTAAGCACCGTCTTTGCTCTCATATTAATCTAAATCAACTGGCACGATGCTAAAAGTTTGGAAGACCAAATCCATGTGATCCATCCGTATTCGGAGAATTTTTTCCTGAATTACCGCAGGGTGTGAATAGTGCTAAAAAAAAACATCACCTCAGCTTCTTTGACAGGCGTTCCGCACATGCATATGACATAAGCCACACTTTCAATAAACAAAAACGCGATTCGCGACCTAATGACTCATTTGAACCGATTCATTTTAATGAATGGTGAAAACAACTGATCAGGGATGCGTTTACCATGCGTTTTTTGGGGTAAGTGTGCTTACCCCATTTAGCAAGAGTGGTTAGTAAGATTTAGCTTTAATAATCCACAGTATTTTCAGGTTATTTATATGACAATCTGTAGTAAATTACCTATAAAATCAGTTAGTTTTGACTGGAGTGAGGTCAAACCAGAACAAAGCAAGTTGTTGTTAGCTAGGTGCATTCAATTGTATATGGTAGAAAATTAGACTATTAGTTAAAATAATATATAAAATAATATATTATAAAATAATAAATTTTAAATGCTACTTTTTAATATTGATTATTAATTATTATTAATATATATATATATATATATATATATATATATATATATACCAAAATAATTATCAGGTATAGCAAAGAAGCATCTTCTCTTACAAAGCTATGGAAGGGCAAAAGAGGGCAAGAAATGTTTACAGTGAGAGTGGCAGGTACTTTATTGTCAGTATTGGGCTCGCAGATCATCACTTTTTACTGTTTGTGTGGATGACCATGTCTATCAGTCACCACCGAAGACCATTTTTGACCCAGGAAAAACCCTGGTCTCCTAAAAGAAAGAATCGATTCTGAACTTCCAAAACAAGTCGTCAGCAAGTCTCACTTCCTGTTATAAACCTACATAACAATGTAACAAATTTGCATAGTGCCAGCCTATGGTCTTCATTGACTGCCCACAAACAACATCTACTTTGACCCTCAAACACTGTAGCTATAGCTGAGGCCTGGAAGAGTTTGGTTCGTGTTGTCGACATGTCGAGAAGATGCTGTTTTCAGCGCTGCGAATCCACTTTGCATGCACTTCAAAAGGATGAGGATTCAAACTGGAATTGATACAGAAAAACCGACACCATCTTTTTGTATCACTGTGTATCAAGCGCTAAGGAAGCCTCTGAAGCTAAAATGCAGATATGGTAAGATATTTCGTTTCCGGCGCGAGCTGTAAGCGGTAGACCAATCACAACAGACTGGGCCATCTGACCAATCAGAGCAGAGTAGGCTCTCAGAAAGGAGGGGTTTAGAGAGACTGAATCTTCAAACAAATCGTTTTCAGACTCTTTGAGAAATGAGGTGATGTGCAATGTATGAGAAATTTAAAGTGTTTTTTGACCTTGGATGCATGCAAACAAAACAAAATTAAGAACCTTTAAAACAGCATAATAGGGGCACTTTAAGACTAAATGACACAAAAACGCAAACTGCTGTTGGTTGATTAGTTTTATATGTTGGTCAAACAGCTGTATACTGTCTAAGTGGGCAATTCTTGGCCAGAACAAGCTGCAAAGTGGTCCAATACTCTGGCTACAATAAGCAGATTCAAATAAGACGGCAACAGTAAATAATTGCACAAGAGGATGCGCCTCTAGTGAGTTGGGCAGAAATTGCAACCCAACACGAAAACTGCTGATGGTCTGATGATTCTTACAAATCAATGACCGCAGAAAATATCATTGTACACGTGTGATGGGGAGGTCAGGAAGGGACTGACCTGCAGGAAGGCTGGGGTGAGAGAGGCTGTAGGGAGGGAAGGGCTGGACAGATTGAGAGGGCTGAGGTCAGAGCTGGTCACCACCAGTGTGGGCATCAACTCCAGGCCTTTGGGTTTCTTAGACTTTCCGCTGAGATTGCGGGGTGGAGATTCGGACATCTCAGAAGCTGTTGTTGTGTCCTTGGAAACAGAGGAGGGCTGGACCTGATGGATCGAAAGAGAGAGAGGTTTTAATAAAGAATTTTAATAAAGGGTGGATTGTGGTCATCTTATATAATTATTATTATATCTTATATGTGTATTATATTCATCTTCACTTAGCAAATTATTAAATAATAATTATTTTTTGAATATTTTTCATTACATACTCAAATTATTGTTCAGAGATTCAAGGCCTGAAATGTAGTCAAATTTATCAAACCAGGTCAAATGCTGAATTTATCTCATTGACTGTATTAAAAAAGGATACCTGAATGAATTATTATAAATAAAAATAAAAACTAATAAAATAAATAAAAAATAAAATAACAAAAATAAATCAAATAAAATTAACGTTTTGAAAAAAAACATTCTATATGTATATCTGAATAAATTGTTCTGCAACCAAATAAAATTAAAATTATTTTATTAAAATTAAAATAACGAAATAAATAATAAAATAAATAATAAAATAAAATAAAATAGGTTTCATCCGTATTGGCCTACAAAGGCTATATCATGAAAATGTGTTATGTTAGTGTAAGCAAACTAACCCATAAGAGGATAAAAATGCAGCTAACATGTATATTTTGTGAACTCTATACTTAAAGGGAACACTATAGCAAAATGAATGTGTAAATTCTGTGCATGACTAGATATACACAAAGCTTTCACCATTAAGGCACACACCACCATCATTCCAATATTAATTTCCAATGCCAGCATGTTGTACCTGCAACTGTAACTCTGAAGGCTGTGAGGAGAGGGACTCAATTTCACTGTCAATCACCAGCTCCTGGGAATCCGTCATCGGAGAAGAGGGCGACTGGGAATGAGGGAGCAGTGAAGGAGAGATTCTTGAGAGCGGGAAGCCCGTCATGGCATTCTCTGAAGTGGGACTCTCCACAAACGCACACACAACATGCGAAACGGTGCTCTGTTTGGTCTCATTTTCTGTCAAAGCGGGCAGTGGAGCTTGGACGGGTTGTGCCGGAAGTTCAGGCCTCCCTATAACAGATGGAGTGGTGTTTCTGTTCTGTGGCATGGTCCCAAATTTAATGACTGTAGACGGCTGGGGCGACTCCTGGCCTGCCTTTTTGTCTATTAGCTTTTCTCCTGGGTTCTCAATCTTCATTGATTTAAAAAGTTGTGTTCCTGACTGCAAAGAAGTCAAAGTGAAGGATGTGTACAAGCCGGAGTGGATATAGTCATTCCGGCTGGATGCTTTAGCCTGACCCGGTGGACCGGCACCTCGGTCTAGGGCGGCTTTGCTGTCTTTATCCCTGGAGAAGTTTGCAGGTTTGTCGGAGAGGGGCAGAGGTCCGGCAGAGCCCCCGTCTGCACCCTCTGTTCTGCTCATCATATCCCCCTTTAGGATATCAGGGTACGACACAAAACGATACACAAACTTCTGCCCATTTACTTTTTTGATAATGTTCTGCAAGGAAAGATTAGAAAGAATGCATGTTTATTTTAGCTGATGAATGATTTTCTCCTACATACATCTAAAAATATTTATGTAAAAAAGCAATCACCCAAACAAATCAACCGAAACCATTTTTACCAGCCAGTTAGTTGCGTTCTTCTACCCTCTCTACCAAAATAACATGCAATTAAGTAAATGAACCCATGTTAAAAGACCAGGAAGAATGCGGAAAACAATACCTCTTGCCCTGTGGTGCCAAGATGAGGCTTAAAAAGCTGAAGCGCCAAACCCTCAAACACACGGTTCCCGTTCAAGAATAAACCCGAGAGGCTATGACTTCCTTACTGCGCTAACAGGCTCTGTGACCCTCCTGTTTCAGTTCAGAGTGACTTGATTGTGTTTACAGCAACAAAACAACTTGATGGACAAGAGGAGTGCGGGGGCGATGAGAGGGCTGAAAGCTAGCAATTATAATAAACACTGATTTAAGTATATGAACACAACAGCATTTAAGCTGCATTCACAGTGCCAGCTACACAAAGCAACATGATCCCATTGATTTTAATGGAGAGTTGGCGATATCCGGCGACACGAGCGACAGTGACCATTGGCGACAGGATGTAGGCATCTAGTGATGCGACAAAGTTGAGATATGTTTAACTTTATGCAAATGAATAGCGACTTTCGGGAGCGACAACCAACGGGAGTGAAGATAGTGGATCGCACATTATCAGAGATGGTGGAAAAGTTATTTTAGCGGTCAGCAACTGTCCTATAATTTATGTCTCTGTATACATACTGGGGTACTCGCTAAACTGAGCCTGAATGGTTTCGTGAACCCAGTTAGACCAGCGCTTGCACTTTCACTGAAAATAAATAGCCGCGATGGCACAGAGAACTCACTGTTTCTCATTCATCTTTAATATTGAGCATTTCATGTACTGATTCCATTTGTATTTAGTCTTTTCCCTTAAAAAATGTCTTATTGACTGAGTCGGTGTCTACAACATGGAATCCAACAACATCCGTGAATGTCATTCATAAACTTTACTAGGCAACCAGCAGCGGGGACGCCCACTAGCGACCTCACCGCCAGCCACTGGCAACATGCAGCGACAAAGTCACTGGCAGTGAGAACGCAGCTTTACCTGGTAAATCAGGAAAACCTGAAACGATTAGTTCACCCAAAAATAAGAAATTATTTAATTTTATAATCTTTTTATTTATTTACAATTATTTTACTTTATAATTGAAAATAAATTAATTTGCATGTGGAAGTGAAGTAGAACATTCACGCTGCTTTTTTTCCATACCATGAAGGTGAATGGGAACTGGAATGGTCAAGATCCAAAATGACAAAAAAGCAGCATAAAATGGCATACAAGTTGTTTATACAACTTGTGTACACACAGCAGTTTTCTCTAATCATAATTTATGTTAATAAAAAATAACCAATAAATGGCCAATGTATACCATTTTTTCAATTTAAGGAGCTAAATTCAAGAGCTTCTGTCAATGTCAAATCAATGTGAACTTCAAAGGCATCAAAATGATAATGTGAAGTATGAATAACTATTCATTTTGAAATTAATAGTTGATGAAAAAGTTAAAATAAAAATAGATTTTAGACCTCTATTTTAAGCACTTTTTAAGAACGTTTAATCTTTGATGTAATCGAATGCTAAACATTTAGTTTATTTTTAGGGGTTCAAGCACATAGTGGCCGGCGGCGGCCAATGAAGTTCAAGCTGCTATCAGACAGGGTTAACGGAGGCTGATCGGAATGAAACTCGCAGGGCCTGTTTGACTCGCGGCCTGTGAGAAATTCAAATGAAATCGGCCACTGCGGGGCGCCTTCGCGTTTTTCACATGCGTAAAAGTATTGTATATCGCACGATTTTTCGCACATGACATTCATACCATATGGTAGAACTCCTCATTCTGAGCAACTTTGCCTCTAGGATCGCCGCTGTCCATCGAATCGTTCGTTAAATATTGAAGATTATTTCAAAAACCAACTTTGGCGAACTAGTCCTAGGTTTTTGGCTCAACCTCGATAACTGTTAAAAAAGCTTTATAAACAATAAATTTCCTATGGTAAATTGCCTGTATTTGCTGTAAATTATCTTTTCCATCTATGATCGAGATGGTTACAGTCTTGTTAATTAAAACATTGTACCTTTTAGGCATGTGCTTAAAGGCCTTAAAGCGCTTGGACCCCGATAACTGCTGCTCGCAGCTATATTTTGTTTTATTATTAACATTTTTAGCAATTTCAGAACATGATTACTAAATAACTATGAATTTAAAATCAACCGCTATTTAAAAATTCCCAATTAACTAAGCTAAGATCTAATATATCATATCACAAAACTAAATCAGCACTAGAAAATGGCACAAGTAACCTATAAACTGAAAACAGGCAGAAACAAGTACCATAATTTAATATCGGCAAATAATAATAAACATATTACTAATATTAACTAATAACAACATAGTCCTGATATCCCCCTTTAGAATATCAAGATAGGACAAAAATGGTACACAAACTTCTGCCCATTTACTTTTCTGATTATGGTCTGCAGGGAAAACAGTCACGGGAAAAAAAATAAATAAATAAAAAAATCACAAACATTGACCAATAACCATTATAGTCCCGATATAAGCCTACTGTGCATCCATAAACTGATTTCAGTCTGTTCCTCACACAAAGCTATCATATGGCTTCAAAACATCTGGAATATAGAGCACAAACCCTACTGACTACCTTTGTTATCATTTACTATTTTTCCAGCTCAACAGACCCCATTCCCAGCTTGGATAAACAGCAAAACATATCCTTTTACGTTCCACGGAAGAAAGAAAATCATACGGTTTGGAACAACGTGTAAATGATGACTGAACTTTTATTTTTCAATGACACACCTTGTCGTAGTAGTAACGCAGAGCCCGGCTGAGCTTATCGTAGTTCATGCTGGGTTTGTTCTTGCGGGCGCCCCATAATCTGGCCACCTCCTCGGCCTGTAACAGTTTGAACTCTCCATCCTCGTTGGTCCAGCAGATGAGCTGGTCATTGCTGGGGTCCAACAGGAGCTGCAGCAGGAACTGCCACAGGGTCACTGAGCTGTCCATGTCCTTCTCTATCCACAGCTGTGGGGGGGAAATGTTACCTTACGGGACCCTGTTCACGCTCACAGCCTGGCCGACACGTCACGGCATATTCCGACACATATCCTGATGGAGGCTGAAATATAAATGATGCAATTAGATTACAAATTGAATTTTAAAATAACAGCAAGAGGGAGATATGTATGCAAGCATCTGCATATGAAGCAAACTCAAAAGGAAGCGTCTCACTTAAACCAAACCTAGAGCGACCATTTTTGAAATCATAAAAACATGGTAAATATGCACACCATATTAAATACCAAATGGTACTGGACTTCAGCGTAATCCTGGCAGTGTGGACAGTGCAGACCGACAGTGTGCGTGTAAGCAGCTTAAATTAAAACTAAATCTGCCTTGACTCATCCGATATCCAGCTGGTAGTTGCCAAAGACAGCGAAAAAGTCTCCCACGTACAATCTGACAGAACAGAACACACAAACATAGAAACAAAGAGGCGAGACATGACAGCATTCCTCAGACTGTAGGAGACAAGGTCTGGGAATTTTACACTACACGAAGAGTTCAGGCCAAAATGAACTGAGACAGCATGAGCAATTACATGTAGCTCAAAATTGTGGCCTGTTGAATGATGATAGTGATTGCACACTGTAAATGTGGCACTTGTGCATCTTTAATTTAATGGCTAAAATTAGATGCACATTTGGTTACTGCTTATTTCTTCTTTATTAAAGACATAAATGACCCTAGATCTCACCTTAATTACACAAATGGTGTAATGGTTCAAGTCAATAGCTATTATATACACCCATCTGAATAGTCAATATAAAGACTAAATTTACACTAAATGGTTTTTAACGTAGATGCCATCTTATAATGACAGATTTCATATATCTATATTCATATAAAACTACTCATATACCTTTAATTCTTTTGAGATTAACTTGAAAATCCAGGACCAAAGGTTGGCAAAACTACGAAAATATATCCTAAATGTGCTTTTATCCCTAAACAATCCGTTTAAACTCACACAAATGCTCATTTGGTAAAGCTTTATGTAAAATATTAATTCCAGAAATCTGGATAGGATGCAAAACCTCCACGTCAGTTCAACCACATTTAACAGTGCAAACGGGTCAAAGTACATCATTTATCATTCGTTTTAGTTTTCAAATTCCTCTACAATAATTATAAAGTCAACAAATTATAAAGTGATTGAAAACATACGCGAATGTCCTAAACTGCAACCTGTTAGAACTTGAGTTTCGCTCGTTAGCATCGAGCTAATGTCTGTCAAACTCACCTGAGAAGCTTTGTGCTCTCCGGAGTCGGTCCTGGAGGTGTTTTCCGACAGATTAAAACCAAAAAAGAAATAAAATAAAATAAAAAATGCAGACTGTTTTCCCGTATGTTTACATCGTGTAAAGATATTTGGTGGTCAGCTAGCGTAGCGTGCTAGTCCGCTAGCTATCGGAGTCTTAGCAAACTTTAGACTCATTAAACTAACAAGCTGATTTAAATTCTACTATTTAAAGCGGTTTTCTGCCGTATTTACAATGAGAACGACAAAAAAGAAGCAGAGAAAAAGAAAGGGAAACACTAAAGTCTCTCCATCTCATGTACTGGTATGTTTAGCTGCAACCACAATAATACAAAACAGGAAGCAACAAGCCCACCAGATTTAACACTCTAACAGCGCACAATAAAACTCCAGAACAAAGACTGAGCTTTTATGAATCTCTAAGAAATGAGGTGCATTTAGTTGAACAGCGATAATATCCTCCAGATGTAAGATCAGCAGCTCGAGAAATGCAGTGAAGCCAGTGAGGTGCAGTGAGTGAAAGCATGCAGATTATCTCATGATAGACTCTCTTATTTCATCTATGACCATAATAGTTATTTAACCTATCAATACATATAGTCTATTTCTTGGTGGAAAAAAGAAACTCCAAATATTAATTTGGATGGTGTTGAAATATTATATAACATCCATGTACTTTGATGTTTGAACTTTGACATTTAGATAAGACATGACAGAAGGATAGACAATAAAATGATGAAAGGATGTGAAATGACAGACAGACAAGAATAAACTGATAGACAACAGGGAAAAAAAAGTGAAGTACTATTTGTGAGTAACAATAATACTATTACACCAATACTATACCACCTCTTCAATATTTCACTCCCATTACCACACCCTCCAGGCACCATCTTCATTTATTTATAACACCGTCTCATTCATACTCATTTGCCATGTGCGTAGGAAAGAGTGGCAGAATAAAAGTGTAATTTTAGTCTTCGGTGTCAGTTCCAGCCACCACGCCTTCCAAACAGATTCCAACGCTGCGGAAAGAACATGGAAAATAAATGCAGGCACAAGCCAAGCATTCCTGCCATACAAGATCAGTAACTGATGCTTTTACTAGAAGGTTTTTGTGGAATCTTTGCAGTTATTCTCCAGAAATGTGTGCTAACATCAACAATAAGCATTTTTCAGGAAATAAAAGTGCTCTGCATTATCAAGAAAACCATGTGAACTATAAAAGGCATAATGACTTATTATTTATAGGAGAACAAAAAAACTGTATATTGTCCATACAACTCCAAATCAACATTTTTTCTTAAAGGAATGGTCCAGGTTCATCTGTGATATCAACTCTTCCTTCAGTTTGTAAAAACAAAAATGTTTGCAGTAATGCACTTATAATGGAAATCGATGGGGGGAACATTCCAGAGGGTTTTAAAGCAGAAATGTGAAGTTTGCATTTTTGTTAAAACACTTACATTAATTCCTACGAACAAACATGTTTTAGGCTGATAAATGTCTGGTTATGCATAGCTAACATAATTCCTGCAAGTGAGTTTTTCCACTATACTGTACATAAACTGTACATCTTTCTGGTATCTCTGCATCAGTTTTGTTATTGTTAACTAAAATTTAACAACAGTTTTTGTTAATTGAAATAAAGCTGAAATAAAATAAAACAAATACTGAAAAATCTAGTTAAAACTGTACATCTTTCTGGTATCTCTGCATCAGTTTTGTTATTGTTAACTAAAATTTAACAACAGTTTTTGTTAATTGAAATAAAGCTGAAATAAAATAAAACAAATACTGAAAAATCTAGTTAAAAATCTAAAACAAAAATTAGAAATAACTGAAATAAAATAAGATAAAGTACTACAATGACTAAAACTAATACTGAAAGCTAAACAGAAATATTAAAAAAAAATGACAAAAACAAAATAATTACTAAAACAAATCAAAAATATAAAAACTCATTAAAAATAGTAATGAATAGCCTACTATAATAGTACATAAATAATACTAAATTAACACTGCTTTGCATGCACTCTCAGAAAAAAAGGACTTCACCTTTGTATAATCATTACAAGAGTTAAAATACTGGATAAAATTTGCACAAACAGCAAATAGTATGTGATTATATCAAACTACTAATATGTATATCCTTTAAGTATTGTGACTATTCTTTTAAAACCGTGTATTTTAGCACTAGTGTGTATTTTGCATTGCAGCCAGGTACAATGCATTGCCCCATAGACTTCTATTGTAAAGTTCACTGCAGTAAATGCAATATTTTGCTTGATTTTACAAATCGAGAGACAAGTCAAACCAGCATGATTTTAACTTGTATTTAACCCAGAACTTTCCTTTTAATAGCCGAGATGTATCAAAACCCTAAAGGTGACATATCACAGCTTTTCCAAAAGGTTGTTTTGTTTTATGTTTTTTCTTTATTTTCTTACATAGGAAAATAGCATTTTTCTGTTATTCAAAAATATAACCTAAATTTGACCAGCTATAATGTATAAGAGCAGCTATAGTTGGATGGTCTGTGTAAATGAAAACAGTTAAGGTCCGTGCACATCAAGAACGATAACTATAAAAATAACTATAATGATAACTATATTAATCTCCAACCCCAGCGGACGATATCCTTCTGTTTATTCTAAGTGCGCACTGCAGTTTTGTCGTCTGCCGCTTTAAAGGGATAGTGAAAATTGAAAAAAATTGTCATCATTTACTCACCCTAATGTTGTTCCAAACCTGTATGAGTTTCTTTCTTCTGTTGAACACTAAAGAAGATATTTTAAAGAATGTTGGTAACCAAACAGTTGATGGACCCCATTGACTTCCATAGTATTTTTTTCCTACTATGAAAGTCAATGGGTGCCATCAACTGTCTGGTAACCCACATTCTATAAAATACCTTCTTTTGGGTTCAACAGTGTTTCGGAAACACTTGAGGGTGAGTAAATAAAATTTTCATTTTTGGGTGAACTATCCCTTTAAATGCTCAAACTCTTTAAGGCAGGATGGATTTTGATTGGCTGTCAAAGTTTTTATCGTTTATCAGCTGGAAAAATCATTCCAATTATCACGTTTCTCTGTGCGTTTGTATTATTCCTTTATATTTAGAACGATTTTAAGAACTATATCGTTATCGTCCTTGGTGTGAACAAGCCTTTAATGCATTAACATGATGTTATAGGTATAGGAAATAATTTAACACTTTTATTGGGATGAAGGTGGTGGCAGAAAAATCAAGGATGAGCCCTTGCAAAGGAATAATGTTATAATTCCCATAAAAACAGACATCTCCCTTCAAAAAAAGAGAAGAGAACAAGAAAAAAAAGACTATCTTAACAGGAAGTACATGATAGTACTAGTCGAAACACTGTAAATCAGGATGCTCTCGGTGCGATATTACAAACGCTGTACCTACGTGATCGTTCAGAAACTGCTACAAACATTAGAGTATTGATAAGTCCAGATACTACGTATGTAGAGCACCTGATAGTTCATGAAAGCCTACATGAGCTACTAAAGAAGAGCGGGAAAAGAAATGCATAAAGTAGTTAAGACCAGATGTACAAAGGCAAGACGATGTCAAGCAAATTCACTCCATGTGGTAGATTAACATGAACCTTCTCAAGAAAGAAACTCAAACACAGTCCCATGGATGCTAGAATAGCCTGTTCAATGACGTATCGGTATAATGATGTCCAGATAGCTTCATTTTGACAGCTGCCAGTTTTTATGAACAGTAACAACTGTCCTCAGCAATTTAGCTTATCAACCGTGACGGCACTAAGTAGAAAAAATGCATTGATCTAATGCAAAGCACATTACGACGACATAAAGGAAACAATTTTCTTTGTGTGATTACAGATCGAAGAGAAAATTGTTTCTAGCTTATATATGTTTTACAGTACATAAGTTCGATCCATACGTGTAGTGATGTTATCCACGGTCCCGTACACAGGCGGGACGTCAGTTTGGCATACGCTCTCAACAGACTGAGAGAGATGAGGCACGAGAAAAGAACGTGGAAAGCAACTTGATGCATAAATACCTTTCAGCTGGCGCAGGGATGTGATTGGGTCGAGAAAATTTTGCGCGAGGGGCGGGGACTAAACGTTCGATACATTCGGAAAAAAGTCAAAACTTAAAGGGTTAGTTCACCCAAAAATGAAAATCATGTCATTAATTACTCACCCTCATGTCGCTCCACACCTGTAAGACCTTCATTCATCTTCGGAACACAAATTAAGATATTTTTGATCAAATCCGAGAGGTATCTGACTCAGATACCTCTCGGATTTCATCAAAAATATCTTAATTTGTGTTTCGAAGATGAATGAAGGTCTTACGGGTTTAGAATGACATGAGGGTGAGTAATTAATGACAGAATTTTCATTTTTGGGTGAACTAACCCTTTAAATATGTTTTAAAACACAAATAACTGCATCAGACCTAATCATAACAATTCATTTAAAAGAGCTGTACTCCACCAGAGTACTTCAATAAGGTGAATCTCATGAAGAAATGTCAAATAATAATAAAATTATATAATAAAAAGATTTTTTCATATTGTGGTGTTATTTTCAGTTAAGTGCATTTCCACCCCATATTCCCATTACCTTAAAGCGAAAAATCTTATTCTCATTACAGAAATACAGTTATCATCGTATCTTGTTTGCTTTGATAACAGAAATCTGTATAAATTAATTTCAACAGCTGATATTCTAAGAATTGTACTGTACACTACAATTTAAATATAATTTTTTAGCAATATGGTAATAAGAATAAGATTTTTTTTTCACAACATGATAATGAGAATGAGATGTTTTGGGCGTTACAATAATGAAAATGAGATGTTTTTTGCATTGATTAGAGTAAAAAAAAGAGATGTTTTTGCATGACAACTGATGATTTTGAGGGTTAAATATACTTAACTGTCATAAAAAACAATGTCACAAAAATGTCCAAAAAATATTTTCTTTATGCAACATGTAATTTCTTTTTTTCTACTTTTTTTCAGCTAAAATATGACTAAATATTGCATTTCTTGACATTTTTCTTGAGATTCACCCTGATAGAGGCCATATTTGATAATGCATAATATTACAGCCTAAATCATAGTGCATATTGTCTTAATTAAAAAGAAAGGGAAATTCTGCAGCATTCTGGCTTCAGTTAATGTGCTACAGCCAACCAAAATACTGTATTCCTTTTATATTTTCACCTGGTTAGATCTAAAACACAATATTCACAAAATGTACAAGAAACACGTTTCCTCAAATTAATAAACCGTATTGTCCTTTAGATCTCCAGACTTCCTGCAACCTCGGTTTAAAGGCAATAAAAACAGATTTCATAATCTGCTGCAGCTCAACTTGTATCTCTACACCAACGAAGGACGAAACGCGATGAAATCGACTGTGAGCTTTACTTTAACCCACTAAAAAGCCAGAAATCTGCTTTGAGCTTAACAATCACATCCCTGAGTTTCAAGTTAGCTGACTGTAGCACCAAGAAAAACAAACATCTGGATAAACGATAAAAAAGTTGGGGGAGGAAACAGAGACAAAAATGAAGGCGGAGGGTTACAGCTTGTGAGCCCGTTTAGATATCATAGCTTTCCCTCTCAGACTCCAGGAATCACACTCCAGTTTTATCCCGGGATCAGACGTTTGCCCTGACCAGTCTGCCGGCACGAGGGCCCCGGTGCACCTTGGTGTGTTTGGATAGGTGGTCGCTCCTGGCGAACTTCTTGTCACACATTGTGCACTCGTAAGGCTTGACTCCCGAGTGAGACCGCCGATGGCGGGACAGCTCATCGGAACGAGAGAACCTTTAAAGCATAAAACACAGCAGGACATACACATCAGCTCAATTCAAGGCCCCATAACAGGTTTTGATCAGCTCACAACCTATTTACAAGGTTCCCGCATCAGACGACCAATGAATCTCCATGGCTTACTCATGAACTTTCAGTCATTTATTACCAGATAAAGATTTTTAAATTTCCTTTTATAAAGATTGCACTCATAAAGAGATATTTCTAGGCAATCAAATATTTTGAACATAGCTATAAAAAATTAAATAAATAAATCTTTATTATTTAATATATATTTATAAATAAATAAATATTTTAATGAATAAATAAATAAATAAATATTTGAAATTTCGATGACATTTAATTTTCATGCTTTTTAAACTACCACTCACTACGGTTCAAAATGTTTGGGGTCAGTATTTTTTTAAGAAATTCATATTTCTATTCATCAAAAATGCATTAGTTTCCACAAAATTATTAAGCAGTACAACTGTTTTCGACATTGATAATAATAATAAAAAAAATTTTGGTTAAAACAAATTACTTTTTTGGTGACAAATTTTGTCCATCTTGTAAAAAAAATGTCAAAAGCAACATTAATTGATTATCAAAACCACATAATCTCATAGTTAACACTTAATAAAACTTCAAAATTAATTATATCTCCATTATGTTTTTTACACTTTTAAAAACCTTATTCGTCAATGACCCATATAATAGTAAATTAATAGAAAACAGCTATTTTTAAATTGTAATAATAATTCACAATATTACAGTTTTTACTGAATAGTCAATTTTTGATCAAATTAATGCAACCTTAGTGAGCATAAGAGACTTCTTTCATAAGCATGTAACAAAAAAAAAAAAAATTGATACCAACCCCAAACTTCTGAATGGTAGTGCACTATTGTCATAGCATAAACATTAACCAATAGCCTGTACGGCCTAGATGACATCTGCCAAAAAAGTAAGTCGTTTCAGAAATGGAGCAGGTTTTTATTAAAAAGAATATGCAGACATATTTTTTGTGTGCCAACAAATCTCTAAGTTCAAAAATGTGTATTAGGAAAGCAAATAGGATCAATTTTGATTTGATTATTTTAATATGGAAACGTCTGGTTTCAACACTTACCTCCACCCACAGTCTGGCCAGCTGCACAGGTAGGGTTTCTCCCCTGTGTGTCTGCGGAAATGAGCCTTCAGGTGGCTGCTCTTGGTGTACATCTTCTCGCACCCTGGGTGAGAGCATTTGTGTACCCGCAAGGTTTCCGTGGAGGACCTGGATGGACGTGGTGTGATGGCTTTGACCAGGCCTGCACCCGCTATCCCGACCGCCCTGACGGCAATGGGCAGTGGAGCGATCTTCACATACTTTTGGTCTTGATTGACAGCCTCGCCCATGATGGGGAGGAAAGTTGCTGAGGGCACCTGTGGTGAAAGAAGGGTAATGTTCTGTGCCCCTTGGACACCGAGCACCAGGTGGGCCACTCTGAGCCCGTTGGCCACGCCCGATTGGGTGTCTGGCTGTTGGAGGGCGTGGCTTAGCTGAAGAGGCTGCAACTGAAGCACAAATGGAGCACCAACGAGCACCGGCGCAGCACTGGCCGTGGCGTTAACACTCTGAGCAGCAGAGGCCGGTGACGCCGTGTTGGATTTCGGCTCTGCGTCACTGGGGGAAGACGGCTGCATGGGAGGCTCATCCTCCTTTAACTTTTCCTCCGGACTCAGAGGAGCATCCCTCACCAGCTCCATCTTCTCCATCAAGAATTCCTCAATGTCTTCCAGGGTTGGAGAGAAGGTGCTGGGCAGCTCACAAAAATCAGGCAGCTTGGGCTGCTGAGTCAACAACTCCTCAGTGGAGTCTAAAAAGATCTGCAGCGGCCCTTCATCCTCGTCTTCCTCCCCTGGGCTGTAGCTGAGTCGAGCTCCAGCATCTCCGGTTTCGGGACTGGAGCATGAGATGGAGCTGCCCCTCTCGCTGCTCTCACTGCCGCCCACCTCGAAGAAAGGCAAGGTGGCCAAGGAATGGTCCGCGAACGATTCATTAGCAGTGGCCACCGCTTTGTCACTTATGGAGACCATTTGTTGGTGTGCAGATCAGAGGAAGGCTGAAGATATTGCCACGGTTTGTAAACACTGCATCAAAAAAGAAAGTTAAATAATGGGGATAATGTACAGTGATACACTAAAATATTTGGACAAATAAAATAGGTGAACACATTTCAGGTCACATTTCACTCCAAAAATTGTAAAGGAAAGGAAAGAATTAATATATATATATATATATATATATACATACATATATAGTGCTGTCAAATTGATTAATCGCCATTAATCATGATTAATCACATGTGTGTATGTGTGTGTGTGTGTATATATATGAATTGTTCGCGACTGAGCCTGGTTTCTCCCAAGATTTTTTTCTCCATTTTAACACCTGTTTGCCACCTGTTTGAGTTTGGGGTCCTTGCCGCTGTCGCCTTTGGCTTGCTTAGTTGGGGACACTTGACATTTGATATTCAACAGTGTTTTGATCTGCCTGCATTAACACAACTGTATGCGAACTGAACTGAGCTGGATGATGACATCACTGTTTACTCCAGTGCTGATATAGATAAATGAACTAAATTAATAACTATTGATTCTTACATCGGAATGAATCAATACTGAATTTACTTAAGATGGACAATGACACCATTATATACCAGTTATCTGTAAAGCTGCTTTGACACGATCTGCATTGTTAAAAGCGCTATATAAATATAGGTGACTTGACTTGACTTGATATATATATATATATATATTACACATACACACACACACACACACACATCTTTACAAACTTTTATGTTAGATGCGATTAATCGATTTGACAGCATTAATATACAGTTGCAAGAAAAAGTATGTGAACCACTTGCAGAATCTGTGAAAATGTGAAAAATTTTGACAAAATAAGAGAGATCATACAAAATGCATGATATTTTTTATTTAGTACTGTCCTGAGTAAGATGTTTTGCATAAAACTTGTTTGTTCTGAGCAGTGAAACTGAGCTCTGTTCTTCAGAAAAATCCTCCAGATTCTTCAGTTTTCCAGCATTTTTTGCATATTTGAACCTTTTCCAGCAGTGACTGTATGATTTTGAGATCCATCTTTTCACACTGAGGACAATTGAGGGACTCAAACACAACTTTTAAAAAAAGTTCAAACACTCACTGATGCTCCAGAAGGAAGCACGATGCATTAAGAGTCGGGGGGTGAAAACTTTTGAACAGGATGAAGATGTCCAAATTTTTCTTATTTCGTTTAAATATCAATTTTTTTCATTTAGTACTGCCCTTCGGAAGCAACAGAAGATACTTGCATGTTTTCCGGAAGACAAATAAGTACAATTTACCTTGATCTTCGAATTCAAAAAGTTTTCATCAGTGAATGTTTGAACCTTTTTAAATAGTTGTGTTTGAGTCTCTCAGTTGTCCTCAGTGTGAAAAGACGGATCTCAAAATCATTCAGTCACTGCTGTAAAGGGTTCAAATATGCAAAAAATGCTTGAAAACTGAAGAATCTGCAGGACCTGGGGGATTTTTCTGAAGAACAGAGCTCAGTTTAACTGCTCAGAGCAAACAAGGGACTTATGAACAACCGTCAAAAATAAAAAAAAACAGTCGTAGATCATCCAGGTAACCACACACAGTATTAAGAATCAATGGTTCACAAACTTTTAAATGGGGTTATTTTAATAAATTCAGCTTTTTTTTTTTGTCTTGTGGATTATATGTAAACATATTTTATGTAAAATATCTTACTCAGGACAGTACTAAATAAAAAATAACATGCATTTTGTATGATCTCTCTTATTTTCACAGATTCTGCAAGTGGTTCACATACTTTTTCTTGCAACTGTATATATTTATTTATTTAAAATTTGTGTATGTATATATATATATATATATATATATATATACACACACACACACACACACACATTATATCTTTACAAACTTTTATGTTAGATGCGGTTAATCGCGATTAATCGATTTGACAGCACTAATATATATATATATATATATATATATATATATACACACACACACACACACATTTTTAATATGCAATATTCAATTGAAATAATAAATCTGCATAAATTATTGGCAGTACAACAATACTACTATGATGTATTATTTATATATTCATTTTTGTACTACAATAATTATATTTCTTTACATTATGATAGGCTATAAATTTCTTCAAGTTAAATACATTTTTTTCTTTTTTAACTTTTTTTATTATTGGGTGAAATATGACATATGTGTTCTTGACAGGTTTTGTGACAAAATATCAAAACAAGTGGCATTTATTTTCCAAGACGAGCAGAAAGTAACTAATATATCTATATCTATATCTATTAGTTATACACATTTTTTTAATGAAAACAAACATCAAAAAAATATTTGAACACTTTCTGATTCTTATAATCATACATTCAATAAAAATCATCTTAAGACCAGCTGGTTACAAAATGGCTCATTTAAGGTAAGTTCTGCATATATATACCTGCATATTGTATCTGATACAATGAAAATGCATTTTAGGTGTCCAAATACTATTAGTCGCCAATATTTACATGCACCCATTCTCATTATTACCATGCTTTACAGAGATTAAAGCACCGAGGTTTATGGGGTAGAAAGAGGAGGGGCTATTAAAAACACCATCACAACACAACACAAATCACCATCACAACATGAATCACAACGCACACTAAACTCATTACGAGAAAAAACTACATAATCAAACTTGCATAAAAACTGCACCAAGGCTCAACTACACCACACACACGAGGCACTAGACATGTGTTTCACCAAAGTGCGTCAGCAGGGCAGGAAAACAGGCCTGCACACATGCTCCCAACACACAGCCGAGGAAAACTGCAGCTTTTGAACAACACGGCCACAACATTACCGGAAACAGGTGTCAAGTTCATCAAAGTGGGGTCATTTAGATCGAATCTGACTCTCTGTTAAAATCCACTTCGATTTGGTTTATCGAACGTAAAACGATATATTTATAAGGTCTCATTACCTTGTGTAAATATGGATTGAAATATCCGGCTTGTGGATATAGGACATAGGATGAATCCAGATGTCTCTTTCAGTGTTATTGTTGGGAAGAACATCGTCCTTGCCACGGTTCCATGTTGGCATTTCTCGCAGAGTCCTGTCACATGACACGCATCGCAATGCACTGGAGGGCACGGATCCGATTCCTGGCTTCTGATTGGTTGCGTGGCGGGGGCTCGCTCCAAAACGAGGTACGTCATTGGTTAAAGTAAAAGAGGTCATGAATTATTTATAAAAGTAGGAAAAACATCCAACGAAAGCAAAAAAAAACAAAAAAAAAAAAAAAAAAACACCCTCAATGCATTTAATTTCTGAACATTTAAATACATGCATTGCATGCATCTTTTACAAGCAAAATTTTTTAACCCGTTCAAATCAGAATTATGTTCCAGGGCCATAAAAATATAATCATGCTTCATTTCTTCTTAAAATGCATCCATAATGATAATCAATAAAGATTGTTTATTATTTTTTTTTTTAAATGCAACATTCAAATTATTTAAATAAGACGTAAATACTAAATAAAAAATATAATAACTGTTAAAATACTATATCATATAATATAGTAAGATTTTATTTTTTATTATTTATTTTTTGTCACATAAAAAATACAAATACACAAAAGTTTGAATTTTTATACATTTATTTTCAAAGATGGAAAAATTGATTAATAAAATGGTCAAAAGAAAACACTGCAACCATTTGATTTATGAACTGAGTAGAGTTGCAAAGAACTAAAGGAAAAAAACAGCCATGATAAAATAAAGAGAACTGAATGATGGAGCAACTGTCTGTTTTAACTAAATGAAAACAGCTTCTCTAGAGACACTAGATGGCAGTAACTGATAAAGAACTGACTGATGCCACCCATCCAGAGCCATCAAGAATAAACAGATTACATTTTAACTACTTTTGTTGTTTTCTTTTAGATAGTTGCTATTTTAAGAGACATCAACATTATATCTTAGAACCAATACAAAAGTACATAAAAATAATTCTTTGTTACAAATGAAATAAAATGCATAGGTCTATTTCTCAAACAACTCAATAATCTGTTATTAAATAAAAGAAACCATTGAGAAAAGCACTGGAGACTTTCTCCAATTAATTAAGCACAATAATAATAATAAGAAGAAGAAGAAGAAGAAGAAGAAGGAGCAAAACTTAAGACTTATTCTTCTCTTAAGATAATTAATAATCTCTAGACCAAATATGTAAACATCAATTCTTTTACAGGTTGAACAGGGTTGTGTAACAAGGTTCGAAGCCTGAAAGTCTCACGCATCCTCGTTTTAAATAATACATTCAGCATATTTACTTTTCTGCACTTCAGTACACACATGTAAACTAATAATTCATTGTTACTTGTGTAATTGCTCTCTTTAATCAGTATGACATTGTGCAATACTGCAAATATAATATTGTAAGCCACAGGTTAGATAACAAAAAGTTCTGTCAAATAAACTGTGAACTATTAATTATATAAATGATTTTTTTATTTATATAATTTAATGCTCAAAGAAGACCCTTTTAAAATCTATGACCACATATTGTTTGCTGAATATTATCCAGTCAGTGTTTCTGTAACGCATTTAAGCTTCAATTGCACGTTGCCATTGCTCTTTCCAAAAACATTAAACAGAACCAGCTGCCCTTTATGGTTTTTGTCACTATCCAGTGTCCTTTGCTCTGTACGTAACATCCCAGTCATATAGTTGCATCAAAATCTGTGTCTCAAAGATGATCTTACTGGAGAAATACACAGCCACAATGATCAGCAAAGACTTTTTTCTCCAATGAATTAAGCACAATAATAATAATAATTTAAACTTCAGACTTAGTTTTCTCTTAAGATAATTCATAATCTCTGCACCAAATATGTAAACATCACTTCTTTTACAGGTACAGTGTTGTGTCTCAAGGTTCAAAGTGTGAAACTTTCACTCGCCCTCTCTTTAAAACATACATTCAGCATATTTACTTTACTTGTGTAATTGCTCTCCTTAATAGGTATAACATTGTGCAATACTGAAAATATAATATTGTAATCCACAGGTTAAACAACAAAAGTTCTGTCAAATAAATTATGAACTATTAATTATAATATATAAATGATCATTTATAGCATTTAATGCCCAAAGAAGACCATTTTAAAATGTATGCCCATATTGTTTGCTTAAAATTACACTATGTAACTTTTTAGTGCAAAATTAACAAAATTTAAATAATGATTTAATACATCATCAATCTACCGAGCCCCGCACATGACATGAAGGAAAAAAAATATTAGGCTAAATCGTGTGCACGATTTATAAATCGAGGAAAGAATTAGTAAATATTGCGCATGATTTATAAATCAAGGGAAATTTTGGACAAATCGTTCAGAAGTTATAAGCAAAAATAGTCATTTTTTCGTATCTCCGGACCAGTAGGTGGCACTGTGCCGAAATGCACCATGTAACCTCATGTCATGCTTGTGATGACATGGACCAAGTTTGGTCTGAATATGATAAAGCGTTGAGGTGATACAGTCTTACGTCTAATTTCGCAAGGGCTTTTGCACGTTTTTCGAAAACAGTTTGACAAATCAACTTGAATTTCACAACTTTTTGTCGGCATTAAGATCTGTTTCAATTTTCGTGAAAATCGGAGCAACAGCCTAGGAGGAGTTTGAAAAAGTATGTTTTTCGGAAAATTCAAAATGGCGGGAACAAAATAGAACTTTGTACGCACGATTTAGCAAATCGAGAGAACGAATTAGTAAATCGTGCACACAATTTATAAATCGAGGGAACAAAATAGTACATTGTGCTCATGATTTAGCAATTTTTGGACAAATCATTCAGAAGTTATAAGCAAAAATAGCCATTTTTCATATCTCCAGACCAGTAGGTGGCGCTGCGCATGCCAACAACACTGTACTACAACAACTCTTCCTATTCTCTAAAGCAGCCCAACATGGCCTCACCCACTTTGTCGCGTGGTCCCGGGGGCAGGGTTTATGTAAATTTTAGGGTTGGTGATGTCACTAACCCAGGAAGAAGATTGTTGTAGTTCCTACCAGCTGTTTGTTGTAGTCCTTAAACAGAGAATTCTTTAAAAGAAAATATTGAACTTTGAGCATTGTAACTTTGCAGATGTAGTTTATGCTCAAACAGCAACATTACACACTAAATAAATTTAAAAAAGTGAAATCATAATCAACCACCCCTTTAAACAGAACCAGCTGCCCTTTATGGTTTTTGTCACTATCCAGAGTCCTTTGCTCTAGGTAACATCTCAGTTATCTACTTGCATCAGTATCTGCCTTCTCGAAGATGATCTTACTGGAGAAATACACAGCCACGACACTCAGCAAAGACGCACAGGCCATGTATGCGGTCACACTGTGGAAGAGCTGCACGATGGAGCCCATGAAGAGGGACGGCACCACCTGAGACAGCAGGTAGGCACTGTCTAATAAGGCGATGTCTGTACCCATACCTCTGAAGGCTGAGGGTTGTGCAAGATGAGGGTCCATGGTGACAGACACATGCAGATTAACTGATTGTGAATTTTTGATATTGCTCTGGAAGGGTATCGGATACGGGGCACCACCTGGGTACCCACTGACGCACCCATTGGATCTTTTCTGCTGTATCTCAGCTGATCTGATCAACATTAGATCATTTCTCTGCCTGTCGGTGGAGAAAAACACCTGGAAATTGAGAAAAGCATTTGGTTAGGATAAAAACTCTTTGCATATTTGCATAATGCTTTGTTTGGGGCCCTTACCTGTGCATTGGAGTGGTATAGGCATATGAGCGTGTATGGAAGGATCTGCAGGATGCAAAAGGTGTATCCTGTAGCTGCAGCCATGATGGTGACTAGTGTAATGTTGTGGGATACGGTCATAATCGCTGTACTCACGGCCAGCAGCACCACGCTGCTCAGATACAGCTTCCTAATTCCAATGCACAACACCATACGCTCCATAAGCAAAGAGAAGACCACAGAGGTCACACACTGTAGGAAAAGACCCAGACTGGCCATTCGCACACCTGGAGTGACATAGAGAACCACACAAAAATACTTAGGGTGAATTCAGGATGATTGGGACACATTTTGCCATTGAGATGACTGGGAAAAAGTGTCCAATCATCAAAAAATAAATTCTTATTGACCCAAGCTTATAAATTACTTAGCTTATATATGATAATTATACATATTTATATATTATTGTGGTATAGAGTATTGTGTTATTGGCTCAGTTGTGAGTCTAGTCTCATCTTGAATATAAGTGTATTTTCTCTTACTGCACCGGCAGATATTTCCATTTCTATTTTAAAGGTGCAGTGTGTAATATTTAGGAGGCTCTATTGACAGAAATACAATAAAATATACATAACTACGTTTTCATTGGTGTATAAAGACCTTACATAATGAACCGTTATGTTTTTATTACCTTAGAATGAGCCATTTCTATCTACATACACCACGGGTCCTCTTACATCGAAGTCGCCATTTTGCGCCGGCATGTTTCTACAGTGGCCCTAAATGGACAAACTGCTCTACAGAGTGCGTTTGCTTGACTGGCTACTTTCTGATGTCTCAGACGACGACATCTTTGTCCTGTGTCGGCCACCGTAGCTTTTTTATGTGCTTCGAAAGGGAGGGGTGAGCGGTGGACTGAGCCTAGATGCCACTAAAATTTACACACTGCACCTTTAAGTTGTTTAAATGTAAAACGTGAAGAAAAAAAAATCTGTCAGTGCGGTAAGACAAAATCCACTGCTATTAAAGAAACATTCTCTGACACAGTTCTTGAAATCTCATGCATTGTTCCTTCTCAAGTAAATGTATCTTGTTTCATGGACATTTAAGATATTTTGAAAAATTAGACAAAATACTTTTTTTCTGTGTATTACAGATAAAACTGCACCTTCATCATAGCGTGTCCTTCCTAAGGAGCCTGGCTCTTCACTGGGCACCCCGTTATACAATCCCTCTCCGACAAAGTCTGCATAGAAGAGCATAAAGGACATGAGTGCCATCCAGCTGCACAACTCAGCGACGAACAGCCTTGCAATGACTTTTGGCATGCGGCTGCACAGCGAGTAGAGCCGGGGAACCACAGAAAAGAGACTAGAGAACGTCCTTCGTAAAAGCAGAAATCTGGGAAATGCCACACAAGGGCAGCAGCAAGTCTTCAGGATTTCAGGCTTTCTGGATACCTCAACTTCCCCCAGCTTTTCCCGTACTGTCTGCTCCTCAGAGATGAAGGTCGTACCCATCAAACAGGTGACAAAGATGAAGGTCAACACAACGTAGATGAAGGCCTCTTGTCCACCCAGGTAGACCACGGTGTCTGAAGTGGTCCAGTCGACCGCGGGCAGCAGGTAGCCAATGCATCCGCCCAGACTGAGCATGAGGGAGTAGATGGAGAAAGCCTTACGACTCTCCTCCTCTCCGGGAAAGAGGTCAGAAACCAAGGCCTCCAAAGGGGTGAAGCAGGCCTGACCACAGAATTCCACCATACAAATAGCGAGAACCAGCAGCGGGACCTTCAGCCAATGCTGCTCTCGTTTTGTGAGCAGGGTGATGAGGGTGGACGTCTGAGGGATGATCAAGAGCCCGAGCAGGACGCCCATGCACAATACCCATATGAAGGGGCGTCGGCGGCCATATTTACTTCTCAAGCTATCACTAGCTGAACCAATGAGAGGGACAGCGATCAACCCCAGCACAGGTCCCACAGCTGAAATAAAACATAAAAACATAAAACATTAGGGAATAACATTGTTTAGTACATCAAATGTCAATTCACTTGGGATATGAGTGTCTGCTAAATTAATTAAATATTCTTACTGTTAAATGTATATATTCTTACTATGTTAAATGTATATTTTTAAAAAAAAAGTGCTATACAAAAAAAATAATTAAAATGAACATTTATTTTCCTTTTAATGTAGTATAATGACAAATTATATATTACTTTTATTTAAATATTGAGTAAACGGCATATCTATTATTATCACGCAGTAATGTGTTTACGTTAAAGTATACAGTATCCAACTGGCTTTACAAGATTCCTTAGTAGGCTATTAAAAATTTTGTACGTTAACCCCCTAGGTAGAAGCGATGATGCATTGATGTGGTTGCGGTTCACTAGGTGAGTCAACAGAAACTGAAATATGACAACTCTATGGAAGTCAAGCAGCGTTGACGCAATGAACAGTTCTCTTGTAAAATGAATCTAAAATAAAAAGTGAGTCATATGTATGTTCAGTAACCGGTCTAGCGGATTAGGCTCCTTTTAATTCAGTCAGTAAAGAATGATTCATCAGTCTATTTCAAACCAGCAGTAACTCCTGATCTTTTTAGTCTATTTGAACCATTCGATAAAAGAACCGACTCATTAGAGTCATTTGTTTGTGAATCGAACTGCGCTTGTCTCCCCAGTAGCATGTTTGTTTACGTCAACGCGCCGCCGCTGAAAAGCTCTTCTGGAAACACTGCTGTGATGGGCGACACACTTTGCTTCATGTCCAATATACAGTATGCAAGTACAATTTATGACCTTAAAGATACTTGTTAACTGAATTTAAGAATTTATATTTTTCTGACATGGGAAGCATTCTCACACACGCAAACATTATTTCCACTTGCGAAAACTGTTCCAACACCAACACTTGTTACTAGTCCAGATCTCTAACAACTAGGCTACACCACTAAACTAACCAGGTAACACAAATATGTTAAAAATATGTATATTAAAGGTACACTATTCAATTTTTCTCTATTTACAATATGAGGAGACGCACGAGAGAGTGACGTATGTACGCTATTTCCCGCGAAAACCATCCCGCCCGGCCTAAAATAAACGCTTATAATAGGCTTACCATAGTTAATCAGAGTAAGACAAAAACATGTTTTGGAAGAAGGATTGATGATGTATTGACTCATTTAAATTTTGTTCATTTTGAACAAAAAAAAAGTTACATAATGTACCTTTAAAGACCTGATAACTGATAATGAATGTTCTATTAACATTGCTGGAAGAATGTTAAGAGAACCTTTCCAGAATGTTAGCTAAAGTTCTGAGGTGTTTGAAAATGACAATGACCTCTTCACTTACCCAGTACCATGGTCATGAAGCGCTCCTCCACCCCTGCCTCCAGCAGCATAGGTGGGATGTAGATGGTCCCAGCAGCCAAACATACCTCCAGGCCACATGTTAATGCGTTAATCAAGAACAACTGTGAGATCCTGCCATGCATGTCCAGATAGATTCTCCACTCTTTCAATTCTTCTCTCTCTCTCTTTTCCTCCTTACCTCTAAACACTGCAGTGAAGAAAAAAGCTGTTTATCCACCGGAATATTTATATATTGATGCATATATCCAACATTAAGACTTAAACTTCATGCTATTCTTCATACAAAGCTACCACGCATTCAGAAGACTCAGAATACATGAATCATGTGGTCCTTTTCAGATTTGTCCATTTCCCATTTCTCTAAAGAATTCCATTTGCATCTTTAGGCTCAAGTATATACGCAAACCTGAACTTCCTATTAATGCTGACAATGATCAGAATTTCAGTCATGTGATTGTGAGCGTTGACACCAGGATGTGTGACAGTATATTACACCCCTTTAGTCAACACAGTGTGTTTGTTCAGGACTATAATATAATGATGATTTTCTTAGCACTCAACCGATGGTCTTTGACCTTAAAGAAGGTTGTGAGGAACATTATGTACCAATCACAGTACATCTATCCGAGCAGCTTTATGGTTGATTATGGACATAACACAATCGTGATTATTATTAAAAAATTTAAATGGTAACAGTAAACAAAAAATGGCATACATGCCAATCATTTCAACAGTGGAATTTCTATGCCGGTTTCAGATCTTTCCAGTTTAACAGACTCATGGAATATTTCTCCTTGCTTTGGAGAAATTTGAGTTCCCTGTTCAGTCCACATTGACGTAAATTACAAATGTTTGAATGACGCACGTCTATGTTTAGTCCATTTAGCAAACTGTAAATCTCCTATTTCACCTAATAGGCGAATCTCACAAAAGATGTTAAGATCAAGAGTTTTTTTTTTTTTTTTTTTTTTTGCATTGTGACATTACTTTCATGACAATTAAGCACATTTCCCCAGAAATCTTAATACGTTAATGAAAAAAAGTATATATATATCGGTATAATCTGTTGTACTGCTCTTAATTCATGCTTATTTAAAAAAAAAAAAATGCATTCTACTCATTTTTATAATTTTTATTTATTTATATATATTTATATTTAATTTAGATTTTATATTCATTATTTAGTATTTAATTTATATTATTTAGTATTTTTTTATTGATTTAGATTTTTAGTTATTTATTTTATTATTATTATTATTTTTTATTTATCCTTTTTAATGCAAAATATAATTTTTTTCCCTTTGATTTTGCAGTCAACTTGGACATGCTTTCATGTGATGTTGTTGTGTGGGAAAAACTTATAGCCTACTAATTGCATATAACTGATTTTTTTAATTATTGGTATGTACAATTGTTACAAAATACTTTTTTTTTTTTTTTTTTTTTTTTTTAAATAAATGCTGTTCTTTTGAACTTTCTATTCATCAAAGAATCCTGAACAAAAAATTGTATCATGGTTTCCACAAAAATATTAAGCAGCACATTTGTTTAAAGGGTCAGTGACGTGATGGGTCATTTTTTTTGTCCAAAGGCCTTAATAAAAATAAAAAACAAAGATATGACATCCAAAGTATGTAAGGTAGTACAACTAGATCTTTGAATTATTGAATCCAAAAGGTTTTAATTATATTTTGCTACAAATAAAGGTATTTTAAAGATTTTGAAGTGTCAAAAGGTCATTCGGTTTAACCGTCCAAAGGCCAACACAGCCATTTCATTTGTGATTAAAATATCTTAAAATGTAATAAATGTATATATTTTTTATTCTGGCATGATTTTATAACATCATATATTAGCATAGTGTAAAATGGTAGTAAAATTATGTGTAGAAGTCGTTGCTTTGTTTTGAGAAAGAATGTCCGGAAAAATGAATTTCATTGATGTCATTCGGAGTAACCAATATAAAGGGACCATTTTGGATCAAGTCATGCGGTCAGTATCATGTGACAGGATGTGACACCATTCAGAAACCTGCAAAGGACCACATGGTCATGAAGAAAAGTAACTAACTCTCTCTTAACTATTTGAAAAATTCATGTTTTCACTTGCTCATACGCATGTCCCGAAACATCAGATCATTCGGTACAACCGCTATAAAACATGAAAATGTTGTAATATTTTAAAAACTTGTACTAAATATAAAATGTTTGATTGTCCTTTTGCTATCTAGCTAGCAAGCTAACTAGCTAGCTAGCTAGATATCAGCCTATTAGCATTGTTTGAAAATATCGTCATTCGGTATAACCAAAAGTGTAATTCAGTAAAACTGAAATTTTAATTAAACCGAATGACTTTTTTGGTGACAAATTTTGTCCATCTTGTAAAAAATGACAAAAGCAGTGTTAACTGATTATAAAAACCACATCATCTCATTGTTAACACTTAATAAAACTTCAAAATTAATTATATCGCCATTGTTTTTTTTACACTTTAAAAAACCTTATTCGTCAATGACCCTTAATAAAAATCTTACCCCAAACTTTTTAATGCTATAGTGTACATTTTAAAGCTTACTTCATTCATAATCTTAAAATATGAGTACGTAATACTATGAGGTCACTTAAGTTCAGAACCTATTCTTGTGAATTTAATTGTTCATATAAGCATGTCAGTAACCACTAACTTCCTCTTTTCACAGTTCGTTGAGAGCTTGTTGGGAAGGAAGGAGACACGTCTTTAGGTGCAACATGCTCAAACACATTTGAATCTAACTCTGACACACTTTTATTTTGCTGTCAACCACATACATTGGACTCCTGCCTCACCTAAGAGAAAAAAATCTTAAATATAAAAGTTTATCATAACTGAGCCATGAAAAGGTTTTAGACGGGGAAAAGCACTGAAGCGTGTCACATCTTACCTGATGCTGCCTCTGACAGGGAACTTCAGGTCCTGGAAGATTTTTGGTTTCTTAAATCGATATTGTGCATGTATGAATACACCTGTTTTAGGATAAAATTAACAAGCATTTTTTTTTTTTTTTTTTTACTAAATGAACATTTTTGTATAGTTAAGTATTAAAAACATTGTTTTTTACTGGTCTGTAAAGGAATACAACAACTATTCACTAACATTTACACACGTTTGAAGAAAAAAAAAAATTAAAACCACTAAATATCAATTATACAAAGACAGTGATGTTATGGATTTACAACCACAGGTGCATCATCAACTACACATCATGAAATACCTCAAACATAAGATATAAATGTTGACAGAAAACAACAGTTGAAATACATACGTTTGATCTCCATCTGAAAGTGTAAATTCAAGTGTCGTCGTCTCTTGTGGCTTTATTGTTCCCATGTGAACGTGTACAAAGTGCAGTGACATCAGTAGAAGTTTGAGGAGCAGTTCCAGGCGCGCAGCAGGAAGTGGGCGGGATGAGCTGTGAGAACACACACGACTGGGAAGCCACATCACAGAGGCTGTACTCGATCTTCTACATTCTTGGGGTGTTTGCAGCAGGTCATGAATTAAAGCTACTTAAGTACAGTACAGCACAGCAGGTGTGACTTCTGTTTAATACTGATTTCCTTCAATGGTTTATTTACAGTAAATGGGATGTGAAGGAAGGTTCTGAATGTTTGTGAGGGGATAGACTACTATCTATCTATCTATCTATCTATCTATCTATCTGTCTGTCTGTCTGTCTGTCTGTCTATCCATATCATCCATCCGTCTGTCTGTCCGTCCGTCCATCCATATCATCTATCTATCCATCCATCCATCCATCCATATCATCTATCCATCCATCCATCTATCTATCTATCTATCTATCTATCTATCTATCTATCTATCTATCTGTCCATCCGTCCGTCCGTCCATCCATCCGTCTATCTGCTGTTCTCAAAAAGCATTAGATGGAGTTTAGCATGTCAGACTGTAGAACGCTGATGTCAGCGTTTGACGTCATGTTAACTACCCACCCTCAAAGTGGATGGTTCAGTTCCATTTCCTTTTGAGAAATCCAAAATATCAAGGGCGTATCTTAAATTTCAACACCACTGTGGTAAAACAAAAGAATCTGTGCTATTAGAAAGGAATCTGTCACATGAGGGTTGGATGGGTTGTTTCATATTTACGTCACACATTTACATTTATGCATTTAACTGATGCTTTCATCCATAATGACTTGCAGTGCATTAAAGGCGTACATTTTATCAGTACATGCATTCCCTGGGAACTGGAGCCATGACCTTGGTGTTGCTAGTGCTATGTTGTACTGTTTGAGCCACAGGGTTGTTGCTTATGAGAGCTCTTTTATAGTCAGCATGAAATCAAAATGGACAATTCTTGATTTTTTATGAAATATTTAAATATTGAAGATGCGAGGGCAGGGTAACCTGTCACTCACATAGGATTGACCAATACCAAACCGCAACCATCCAATCAATTCCCCATGGACAAAATCAAGTCCCACCCTACATTTTTTCTTTTTCGAAAAGCTGTTTATGTACCCATCTTCTGATGGCAGGATAACGCGCCATGTCACAAAGCTCAAATCATCTCAAACTGGTTTCTTGAACAATTAGTTCACTATAAATCAAATGATCTTCACAGTCACCAGATCTCAATCAAATAGAGCAGCTTTGGGATGTGGTGAAACGGGAGATTCGCATCATGGATGTGCAGCCGACAAATATGCAGCGACTATGTGATTCTATCATGTCAATATGGACCAAAATCTCTGAGGAATGTTTCCAGCACCTATAGACCTTATGTAGCCCCGCCCCTTTTCAGCGCTGCGCTCGTTGTCTTTTGACTTCCGGCTTGTATTTCCACAGCGATCTTATGTATTTATGAAAGAACAGCTTATTTTAAAACCTTCCTGGTCTACTGACATTTGTTAAGACATCTGCTTTAAACATAACAATGCTCATGATAACTTTCATTAACTCTACAACAGGTAAATCCACTTCACCAGCTAATTATTCTTCAACAGCGATGCCATAGAAATATACAGAGCTACCGCAAAAAGGGAAGTTCAAAGACCATATTCTAAAGATGGCGGCGCGCTTGTTTCTCTGGTAAATAAGGTCTATACCATGAAGAATTAAGGCAGTACTGAGGGGGTCCAACCCGCTACTAGCAAGGTGTAGCCTACTTAATAAAGTGTCTGCCCAGCAAACATTTGGATGTTTAATGACCATTGAAAAGACATCCCTCTGACACACCCCTTCATGGTTGTAAAATAGTTCCAAAATGAAATTTGAAGGATGTCTTTGACGTTATCTTATTAATTAATTTAATAAATACACATAGCTAAAAGTCAAAGTAATTATACATGCAATCCCAGAGAATTGTAGACATGTACAAACGTATCTGAATGCATTTCTAGGAAATGTTCTGTGTTATATATTTTTACCAATTTATTCCGTCCTACTGCAACTATTTTTGGTCAGGGACACGACGTTATCGTTGAACCAATGTTTGCTGGGTGGTGAGTGTACGTCACAATATGGAAGAAAAGATTATCGCAATTTCTGTTTCATGCTGACTTTAACCATTTTAAAACAAAAAACTTTTTTACAATAGCAAGCACATGAAAACCACTTTGAAAGACCGGATTTCAGTGAGCAGAAATGCTAAAACATAAGTGCAAACACTGCATGCTTAAATGTCTACGTTTCTCATTTTCAAGCAGACTAACTTGACATTTTTCACACTTTAAGTTTGTTTTGTACCTCGGGCCTCCTCTCAGCCTCTTGTGGTTTTCTAGTGTCAATCTTTAAACTTCCCTTAGTTTTCAGAAACTTTCTCTCATTTTTTTTTTTTCTGATGATAATAATGGATAATTAGTTAACAGTTTTATTGTATTAAAAATGATATTTTATATGATAACTTTTGCCACATGATGATTTGGTAATTCAAATATGGTCTAGGATTTGTAGGCCTACTGTCAGATAGGCTAAACATTAATTGAAGGCAACTCGAAATTTGAAAACACTGGCACCATGTGTTGGAATTTTAGTATTGCTACTGACGACATTACAATGTAGACACCAAAGATATAATGACAAACCAGTTTAAACACTATCCCACTATTAATTTGATTTAATAAGTAACTGAAAACTAAGCACTTCAGACCATGTTATTACTTTCATCCAGTCTTGTGTGCAGACATGGTTCTGATTATAGTATTTTCATTGAATATAGGCCTAAAACATCTCCATAACAATTTAGTTTAATTTAAATTAAGATGGATGAGGTTGTTAAAAGTTAAAAATGTGATAATGGAAAAAGCAATAAGCAGAAAATATTCTTAAATAGTTTTTGACTGTAGTTGTTGTAATTTGAAAGGTTTGGAAATAAGCTTTTGTTCAGACAGCTAAGGCTAGACAGCTAGTACAGTCCAACACTGGCTGAACAAAAAAAGCACACATTCAAACTCCAAATCTTAATTTGATCAAATATTTCATATTATAAAGAATTACACAAGCTGACAAATACGGAATCCCCTTATCAAGACAACTATGCATTAGCCTACGCCAGCGGTCGGCAACCTTATAGCACGCGGAGGGATAATCACTGAATGGTTCGTCGGGTCTGCGCGCTAGCTTAGCATAGGTTAAAATGTCACACTTTAACAGTATTTATTGTACCCAACTTAATAAAACAGGCTGTGTGACTATTAGGAATGATTACCTTAAATTGTACGTCCGTATGCAAGTTTGAGGGACTTTATTTAAAGTGCGTTAACTCTTTAGCTATTGTCACGTGCCAGTGAATATCCCTCCGCGTGGCAGATATTTTTCATCTCGCTTCAAAAGGAATGCAGTTTAATCAGTTCTTACAGCATTTTAGATCTAAGTGGTGTCAAAACTGATTAAACGGCATTTCTTTATAAGTCATATGAAAAAATATAAATGCAAAATTTCCTCTTAAAAGTGCGTTTTCCAGTTGACATACGTGACACGAACTAACCAGAACTCACTGAGGAAGCAAATGACATTCATTCATACTAAAGTATGACAGTATCATACTTTAAATAATTAAAAATGTGAAGCTCTAAGGAAGGTGTTTTGCACAATAAGACACTGTACAACAGTTTCTCATTAAAATGAAGATACATTTTATTTCTTTTCTTAAAAAAACAAACAATACAAAAAAAAATCTGAGGAGGAAAAATGAAACAAAAAAGAAACCAGTTTAAAATTAAATCAAGCACAAAAAAACAAAACATTCATACATTTTTGGACAGCTAGGTTAAAAACCAATTTATAGACAGCACGAGTGGAAAATATTCAGAGATGCCTGGCAGAAAGGATCGAACCATGTCAGAATGCCATGTATGCACTGTAGACAGAAAAGCCCCTCGAAATGCAACATGGGATATACATCATATGTGTCTGGAATTAAAAACAAGCAGCAACAGAAATATATATTTAATGAGCAAACACACATAAGGTATGAATAGTACAATTCTTCTCTATCCTCACAGTGCAAATATGCCTCTCTGTGTCATGACATCACAAATACATCTGATCCAGGGCTGAAGAATAACAATATTTTTGACCTTATTAAAACATTATTTGCTTGGGTGAAGAGACCCCCCCAACATTCGGCAATACAATCTCTGGGCGAAATGGGCATGAGTCAAAGATGCCCTCCGTTTCTGAACATTTAGCTTTGCAGTACAAGATTTCGAAAAACAGGCTTGGTAAGGCAGAAAGACATCAGATTCACATTTCCCACGCAATTAACCGTTTTAAGGCCCAATCTCAGCACACTCACTGTTAGCTTTTTTTGAGAAAAGAGATGAAAGCATTCATACTGCAGCTTTTATATGAGATGATCTGGTGGATGAGGAAAAAATAAAAACAAATGCACATTACAGAGATCAGAGCGAAATGAACTCGATTCTTGAATTATTCCAGGTTCAAAATGAGTTTAGCTCGATGGATGGCAACTCATACCTCAGTTTTCAAAAAACAAACCAACCCCCAAAAAAATTAACCCAGAAATGAACTTACAATGGGGCAATCATTGAACACTTGCCATTGTAAGTACACAACAAACTGAGGTACAAATTGAAATTATTTTCTGTGGTAATGTCGCAGATTTTATAAACAGAACTTGACATTTTTAATCTAGAATATTCTATTAAAACAGTAACTGCATTATGGTTCAAACTACACAAATCGAGACTGTTTATTCAAAAGGTAAAACTGAAAATTGAATAGCAAACCCTGGATAAAGTGTGTACCACGACAAATGTAATTTTCAAAACATGAGCATTAGATGTCAGTTTCTCCATCTTTCGCTGATGATTCTCGCGTAATGAGCGGCGAATGCATGTTGAATAAATACAAAACGAATCCTCAGATAAGCAGAGCCCTGACCGCTAGTATCAAAACAAACGGCGTTAACTATTACGGATTGCGAAACTTCTTAACAAATGGCTTTCTAGAGAGGAATCACTACACAACAAACGCATTGGACCTCAATGAAACACTGTTTCAGAACTTCGCAAAACTATTCATACGTTAAATGATGTACTTTCGCAAACACAGTTTTTAAGAACAAATCGAATGCGACATTTGTTAAACGTCGTAAAACCAATCTTGCGCAAATTGCATTGAATCGACTGCAACAATTTGTAGAGAATTGCATTTACACTCCAATACACCATTACAGATTTACACTAATACTTGTTTTGTTTGCGCGGTGTGAAAGAGGCTCTTTGTTGCGATCATTTACGCAAGAATAGTTTTACGAACATTTTACACTGAATTTTGTTTCATGAATGAGGAACATCGGTCGCAATAATGCAGAGTAGACGATAAGCTTTATACATGTTACCGAAATGAACGAGCGCTAAAGCATTTTTTTTTTTTTTTTCCGGGAGAATACGGTCATGTGATTACCCTGGGCGAGCAGTGATGCTACTGGTTGGAACGATGGGCTTCCCTCAAGATTATATACCCATAAATAAACAGACTCAGACACATTTTACTCAATAATATATATAGATATATACGCTAACAAGTTCTGGGAAAATGTCCTTTGCGATATGGAATTTATAGGCAAAAAAAACAGGGAAATAAAAAGAGTTCAAACCGTTGAGCCAGGCCACAACAGACAGTGAAAAAAAAATCTGAAAAGCAAACAAACCCCTCCCCCCACCCCCCCAAAAAATGCAGAAGAGGAAAAAGTGTAAAGGGAAAGAGAAGAAGAAAGGGACGCCGTTAATAACATGGCTAGTCTTCCCCGGATGGAGCCTCCTCTTCTGAGCCGTCCTCTTCCTCGTCGTCTTCCTCGTCTTCGGGGGCATCATCCTTTGTCTTTTTGGTGGGAGGAGACTCTTTCTTCTCCACCTCATCTTCCTCCTCATCTTCAAGGGGGCTCTCGGGTTCCTCGTCATCCTTGGGTGAGGATTTCTCCAGTGCTTTAGCTGCACTTGGGCGACCTTTCCCTTTCCCCTTCACGGGGCTGGGGTTCACTGAGGGACAAACAGACATGTTTACATTAACTTTAAAATTTTGGAGTCAGCAAGAGTTTTTGTTCCAGCAAGAACATACTAAATTGATCAAAAGTGACAGTAAAGACATGTATAATGTTACAAATTATATTCATCAAATAATCCTGAAAATATTACAGTTTTTACTGTACTTTTGATCAAATTAATGCAGCATTGATGACTTCTTTCAAAAACATTTATTTATTTATTTATTTTTTTTTTTAAATCTTACCAATCCCAAACTATTGAATGGCAGTTTTCAGGACTGAAAAGTTACATGAAACTAGTATGTTTCAAAAGTGTTTCTGCCTAAGGCCTTTGTCGGCATTTGGGCTTTTAAATTCAAGAGTCTTGGGCCAACAACGTTTTTATGTGACGCATGATTTAAATAAGTAAATTGAAGGAATAGTTGACCTAAAGATGATAATTGTCTTTTAACTCTTCAATAATTTACATCATTTCAAACCAGTATGACAAATATCTTGGGAGGGGCAGGGGTTACCTGTGGCCTTTAGCCGGGGTTTAGGTGATTTCTTGTCCTTCTTCTCAACTCTTCTTCCTCCTTTCGGCACCACTTTTTTGCCTTTCTTTTTGGAGTGCCCATAGTCACTGTCATCATCATCATCAACCATGAAGTCTTCATCACTGCCAGACTCTTCTGCAACAGAAAAATTGGAAAGTACATTTTTATGAAATGTGAGTGGTGCTTGGCTTCTGAGTAGTTTAAGCATGTTACTAAAAAGTTGCCAGGGCGATATGGGTGTCTAATTACTGGCTCATGTAAAGATAAAGCTTCTATGAAACTTTGTTCATTTAATTTCAAAGGCATCTTTACACAGCTGATTTAAAGGGTTAGTTCACCCAAAAATTACATTGCTGCCTATGTGTGCTTCAGAAACTCTCAGATTTCATCAAAAATATCCTCATTTGTGTTCCGAAGATGAACGAAGGTCGTAAGGGTTTGAGACGACATGAGTGTGAGTAATTAATGACAGAAATTTCATTTTTGGTGAATTAACCCTTTAAGGCTGCTCTGTGCCTGCTTAAAATTCTGTGTAAAGACATAATGGTAACATAAAAGCCAGACTAATTTATGCCTGCTCTGACTCACCTCAACTCCTAGTATAAAAGTGCACTATTAAAATTGCTTTGTAAATGCATTTATGCCACCTCTGAGAAACATTAACCAGTCTGTGTAAAGACACCTAATTGCCACTTCAGAAGCACTTCTGTGCCATCTTTACAGTGTAAATTTGGCATGGCTTTATCATTTGCCAGGCCAAAATCGTAAGTCCAAGTATGAGCAATATTAAAGGGATTGTTCACCCAAAAATGAAAATGATCCCATCATTTACTCACCCTCAAGCCATCCTAGGTGTATATGACTATCTTCTTTCAGACGAACACAATCCGAGTTATATTAAATAATATTCTTGCTCTTCCAAGCTTTATAATGGTAGTGAATGGGGCTTGAGATTTTGAAGCCCCAAAAAAGTGCATCCATCCATCATAAATGTAATCCATACGGCTCCAGGGGTTTAATAAAGGCCTTCTGAAGCGAAGCGATAAAATTTTTTAGAAAAATATCCATATTTAAAACTTTATAAACCATAATAACTGGCTACCGGCAACAGCCGTATGCAAGTCGAGTTCTGGCGGAAGAATGACCTCTGACCCGACGTATGATGTAGGCGTAGCATAAGCTTAGGTGAGAGTAGACGCTTCTCACGGTTCAAACAAATAGGGCTGGGCAACAAACTCAAGCTCCTCTTCTCTTATATTGAAATCCTCCAACATTTCTCTTTAAAAATTCTCATTTTTGACTTCTAATTCATGACAGGTGTTTTATTTTGCTCCATCCTCTGCGTTTCAGAGTTCGTCAATACGTCGGGTCAGAGGTCACTCTTCCGCCGGAAGTAGACTTATGTACAGCCATTGCCGGAAGCTAATTATTAGTAAAGTTTTAAGTATGGATATTTTTCTTACAAAAACCCATCGCTTCACTTCAGAAGGCCTTTATTAACCCCCTGGAGCCGTATGGATTACTTTTATGATGGATGGATGCAGTTTTTTGGGCTTCAAAACACGCCCCCCCTTCAATACCATTATAAAGCTTGGAAGAGCCAGGATATTTTTTAATATAACTCAGATTGTGTTTGTCTGAAAGAAGATAGTCACCTAGGATGGCTTGAGGGCGAGTAAATCATGGGATAATTTTCATTTTTGGGTGAACTATCACTTTAAAAATAATAATGATGCTGAGTCAAAGTGACAAACATATTGAACACTGCAGTTAAAACGCAGCACACTTACGGTCCAGGTATGCCTGTTCTTCCTCTTCTTTCTCCTCATCCTCACTGCCGCCATCTCCCAGAAGGATTTCTCTCTGTTTGGACACGGCCTTTGACGCAGCCTGCCTCACCTGCCTTGGTTTCCTGCTCACCTCTTTATCATCATCACTGTCATCTGCAGAGGAATCACAAGTGTCAATAACATGCAGAACAGATGCATCCACATTTATGCTTTATTTGCAGCCTGATTTCAGAACATGGTTGTTTTATACATTGGTCAGATGGTCTTTCTATGTCTAAATGGGCAGTTCTTGGCCAGAATAAGACTAGACTTCATGCTGATAGTTTAACATCTGCTGCTTCATGTTTTATGCATAAGAATTCAAGGAAAAGTGACATTTTTCATCGATTCAAATCTCACCTCCACCTCGTTTCCTCTTCAGTGACTTTTTGCCTGGCTTCTCCACCTTTCCTTTCTTTCCCTTTTTGGCTTTTTTATCATCATAGTCACTTCCTCCATCTTCCTCTTCCCCTTCTTCTCCAAAGTCATTGTCTTCATCACTACCGAAGTCATCTGAAAAACACAAGATTAGAAGTTAATCATCTTTTATTGAACTTTATTTTTAATCAAATCAGTAAAAGAAACAACACGATTTACCTGCGGAGTCATTTTTGGATTTGGACAGTTTGTCGTCTGAATCCTCGCTGTAAGACAACAGAAAAGGTTTTTTAGTAGTTTGAACTTTGAAGGAGAATGTCCTTGTATGTGGCATTTATTTCCTAGTTATAATTAACCGCCGCATATGTGGGTCATAAGGAGAAAATGGATCTCAAAAAGGTTCATGATCCCTGGGGATCCCAACACACGAATTCTGTCATGAAATTCACCATTTAATACATATAAAATAATTTTAAATGCATTATTCTAATAATATATTTTCTTAAAATACAACAAAGCTGGAAAAAGACAGATTCTTGCCTCTCTTCCTGTGAATTCTTAGACTTCTTGTGCTTGATTTCACGGGGTGGAGCACGTATCTTCTTAGTCGTTTCCTTGCCTCTCCCATAATCCTCATCTGGAGACAGAAATGAGATGGGTTGAAACATTAAGTACATGACTGCACAAACTGATTTTCTAAAACAATCTCTGAAAGGTCACCAATCGACCTGAGGAATACTTGCATTCAAATATCAAGTAAACTTGCAAAGAATATCTTTGTTGCACATCAATACTTTTCCGAAAGCTAAAATTATGCGTTTTAGAGATGGTTTATTACCTGCATCGTCGGATTCATTAAACTGGGAGTAATTCACCACCTTTCTGTTCCTGTAAGAAAGACAAAATACTGTAACAAGAGTTGGTGAAGCAGCGATGCATGTGACATTCATTCATGTTTTAAGGGATTACAGACCATCGTAAGGTGGTCAGCATTTCTTCAGGAAACTAAAGTTCATTTAACATGCCTCGCTTCATTATGTTTACTTGAATTAATGATCGTTAAATAGTTCCTCAATTAGCATTTCAATGAGGGTTTCATTAATACTGCAGTCTTGTCCCATTTAACCACTCAGGCCCAACATGGTGTTGAGATGCTTGAAAAGCCACAAGTTACTTTAAAGTAATTAGACGTTTTGGATTATAAATTACAATGCTTAATCATCAATCCAGAAAGGACATGGTATTATACATAATGAAGTGTATAATAATAATAATAAATAATAATAATTTGTCTAAATGTTCGTCCCATACATTAATTCATTCCACATTTGATTTAAAACAACCGTTTCAGTTGTAAACTGAGATAGACTTGAGACCAGCAGGAAGTCGATAAACCGTTCATTAGCATCATCTGACAAAATAATAATAATAAAAAATAATAAAATAAACAAACAAAAAGACAACTATCGTTAATTCAGTAAAAGCCGAAAAAATATTTAAAAATTATTATTTTTAAAAATATATAACTTTGTGAAATCAATTTAATCGCAAGTCTTTTGGCGTAAAGCCTCATATTTACCATGGTAACAATAGTTACTACTGTAAGAAGCTTTTCAGAATCTTTGTCATTTTATTATTATTATTTTTTTTTTTTTTTTTTAAATAACAGTGGTGGCTAATATCAATTTATACACGTTTTATTGTAATAATATCTGCATTCGGTATATTTGCATATGGTTACCATGGTGAATGTTCGTAAGGGCAGCGCGCTACGTTTTTTTCTGTACAGTCGATATGTGAGGAAGTCGCGCGACGTTTTTACTCTTTTTATATCGGCCCTCGGCCATCTTTGTAGACACAAATAACGCATAGTCATATATACTAATCTGTTAATGTAGTTTGAACTCAAAATGTGGAGAATGAAGATCAAATTTTGTGCACGTTTTCCACATAACTCCAAACGGGAGGTGTGGTCGCTCTCAGCCACCCCGCCCCCCTCTGACGTCACCCGCGTCGTGTTAATTTACCGCTATCAAAAAATACCTCAAAACGCGCTTCCCTCCCTAAAACACGAACGGCCTTCCACAATCTATTGTTTCTGCATCGTTGTGAAATTTGCGCAAATGTGTGCGCGTTACAGGTTGCAAAATCACTTGAATGAGCACCTCCAGTGGGATTTTATTACCCCTCCTGAAGCTTTGGCGAGGATGAATGGGAAGCCATATTCTCACTGGCTTACAAGGAAACATGAAGCCTTTTAGTGCTTCTCACACAACAAATATAATCTGAAATATAGGTAGGTGATGCACAAGGAATATCAGATTTCACAATCCTGATTGATGCACGTTAGAAACGTGCACTATATACGCATAAATATAAAAGACACAGTCCTCCGCCACTGGGAAAGAAACAACGAGAAAAATGCATGCACGAATGAGCCAAAAATGTTACAAAATCGAGCTCTAAACAAGAACATAAGGATGCCTGGCACATGCGTGAAGCCTAGAACTCAGTGTGCATGCAGCAGCCATCAGCAGGACGAATGGAAACCCACGTACCTCACTGGTCTTGCCATTTTGCAGGAATACTGTAGAGGTTAAAATTGTGAAAGAGCAAAAGAAAAGCAGGGAAAATGCAAACGAAATGTGCTATTTTAAAACACAAGGGTCTAAAGGTGACGTCGCAAAACCAACGCCCTTTCCCTGTGGTAAAAATTAAACAATGCGGAAGATATTCCTGCTCTACGAAGGTATTTAGTTTAAATTTTACCTTCAGCTACTCAAAATGGTGAATAAAACAAACTGAAACTGCAGCCCTCGCGCAACCTAACGATTGGATGCTGGGCGGGCATTGTTGTTTAAACCCCGCCTACTCTACTGGATTTGCCCAGAGCGCGACGCTATTGGTCAGTTTGAACGAATGTTTGATTTGGGATTGGGTTTTGTGGCTGTCTATCAAACGTAGGGTCTCCAAAGCATTTACCCTCCCCCTCGTTTGCGGATAGGTTGAACAGCATGGCTCGGCTCAGAAACAAAAAGAGGCCCTCACGATATGCAAGATGTCCCAGTTTAAGTGTACAACAACTTTGTGTCGTTTGTTTCTTTTGAAATTAAGTTTAAATAAGCGAGAGCACACAACAAAAGGTTTGAGACCTCGAAAATATTGATTTTGTTGGCTATTGTCCTAAAATGTGACATAAAACTGAATCACTTTTTAAATTAGGGTGAATTCAGGTTGGTTTGGACATTTTTTCCAAGTCATCTCAATGGCAAAGAGTGTCCCAATCACCTCATATTATTGAAAATATAATGATAACAGGAATATGTTGCTTTAATCCTAACAGTTATTAGTATTATTCAACCCTGATATCATATGTCATCATTTAAGTTTATATTATATTTATGTTAATTATTATGGGAAAATAATGTAAATGTTTGGATATTTTACCTTACATCTTTTTCACAACTCCCATTATTCTCAATAAGGATTCTCACTGATAGATTGAATTGCAGGAAAACCCCCCAAAAAGTACTGTAGTCAAACCTAATGCCTCCAGACCATCTAGTCTCATTGTTTGCTTTGTTTTGTTTGTTTGGTTGACAGCATTGCTCAGAAATTGTCCTAGTTTGTTGTTGTCCACTTTAGTTGTTTGTTTACCTGAAATTAAGCTTACATAAATGAATATGTGGTTTGAGAGCTTAGAAAAGAATGTTTTTAGAAAGATTTAAGACCCACAAAGTATTGATTTTTGCTGATACTTTACCCTGAAATGAGACCTAACTTGATAATTACTGAAAGAATATTATTGCAAATATAATACTGTATTACTGTCTTTATATTAAAATAGCTTTAATAATGTTTACCCTTGTTATTTTGATGGAAATGAATGTGAATAACAATGTAGGCTGTTTAATATTCAGTCTCCAGAGTCACATAAATGGCAAGAATAAGGAATGTATCTTAACATGTAATTTCAAAGGAGTTTAATGCACACATCATATGCAGTGACTGTTTATTTCTCCTTATTTCTGTTCCAGGAAAAGGATTTCTTCCTATATATTCCCCTAGTCTTTCGCTGCAGACCCTGGAATCCTCTCTGCTCAGCAGTTATTGAAGTGAGGAGAGGGTATGTCTCCATGGCAACCAGGTATGATTCTCATCCTTATTTATTTATTTATTTATTTGCCCATCCATCAGTGTTTGCATTTCTTTAGCCTTCTGTAATCTTCCAAAACATCACTGGATGAGTTCCTGAGAAGGAAATCTGCTACTATCGAGGGTCAGTCATCTCATATTGCTTTTGTTTATTTGGATGCATGTCATCTGTTGCCACAGCAACCACTCACTTTTCTCCCTGGAGTGCACACAGAAATCACATCTAAATTCGAAGACAAATGCTGTCACAAAAAGTAGGACATGGACAAAAATGCTCTCACAGACTATCACACCATATGTGTGGGGGCCACATGCATAAACTTGTGTTTGCTCACAGCTCATGGGCAAAGTGCAGTGCAGAGTAGTGCACTAAATCACTAGTTTCTGAGGCGTAGAACCATTGTCAGACCAAAAACTCATTTGATATGATGTGAATTAAATATTAATGTGGGTGAATCTTTCAAAACCTGTCATAACGTCCCTTCAAAATCCAAAAAAATCAAGCATGCTTTTAGGGCCATTCACTTTTTTTATTTTTATTTTTTTGCATTGTGACAAATAAATATATTTAGGGCTCAACACAACACTAAGGATTTTTTCTACTGGTCCAGTGGGTTAAATTTTTACTTGCCTTGCTATAATTTTCACTGGCCTCACCACAAAAAAGTAATAAATAAATAAATTAAAATAGTATTTTAAACAATTATAATTAATTGTTTTCATTGTTTTTGAAGCATTAAAGACAAGCAAAAAGTCAGTAATAAAATAAGAACAAATAATCAAATTATGAGCAATACAGTGCTTTTCAGGTAGGTCTAACAGTAGTTTTCAGGTAGCCTACAGAAATTGAATAAAGTAATCCAATAATCCAATCCAATGTAAAATAACAGTGTATATTCTCCATTGTATAAATTAAATATAGATTAATCCTTATTAAAGGGGACCTATAATGCCCCTTTTTCAAGATGTAATATAAGTCTCTGGTGTCCCCAGAATGTGTCTGTGAAGTTTCAGCTCAAAATACCCCACAGATCATTTATTATAGCTTGTCAAATTTGCCCCTATTTGGGTGTTTTTGTGTGTGTCCCTTTAAATGCAAATGAGCTGCTGCTCCCGGCCCCCTTTCCAAAAGAGGGTGGAGCTTTAACAGCTCGTGCTTCGGTTGCTCAACAACAACAAAGCTGGAGAATCTCACGCAGCCAAAATGAGGATTGGACACTGATGGAGAGACTCAGGAAGAAGTTACATCTTTTAGAATGAAACTGGACGTTTCTGAATGGTTATTGGATAAATTTATGTAGTTGCTGTGGAGTTGATTCAACTCATCGACTAGCATGTGTCGTCATGTTAATCTTTTGTGCAAATCCAGCGTTGAATTGACCCTCGTTTGTGAAGCAGTCCGGCGTAAAATGACGCCATGTCAACAACACTCTACTACAACAACACTTCCTCTTCTCTAAAGCAGCCCAACATGGCCTCAATTTTGGGGTTAGTGATGTCATACACCCAGGAAGAAGCTCGTTGTAGTCCCTACCAGCCGTTTGTTGTAGTACTTAAAAAGAGATTTCTGTAAAAGAAAATATCTCCCTTTGCATTGAACTTTGAGCGTTGTAACCTTGCAGATGTTGTTTATGCTCAAACAGCAACATTACACACTAACTAAAGTTAAAAAAGTGAAATCATAATCAAGGACCCCTTTAAAGTTACAAAAGCTATTCAGTCAAGATTTTTTATTTGTCCTTTGTTGTTTGATTAACATTAAAACACAGACTAAACTATAACTAAAACTATATAAACTAAAATAACTAGCTTCCACCAGACGACCGTACGCATACTGTGCAAGTCAACTCTCGCCAAATGAGTAATCCCTGAAGTGATGTGTGACGCAGGATGTAGGAGTATTGTAAGCTTAGACGGCTTTTGCGGTTTAAACAAATAGGGCTGAGCAACAAACTCGAGCTCCTCTTCTTTTATATCAAAATCCTCCCTCATTTCTCTTTAAAATTTCTCGTTTTAGACTTCTAATTCATGAACGGTGTTTTGTTTTTCTCTATCCTCTGCTGTTCCGCGTTCGTAAATCGATGCATACGGTCGTCTGCTGGTTATTAAAGTTTTAAATGTGGATATTTTTCTTACAAAAACCAATCGCTTCGTTTCAGAAGGCCTTTATTAACCCCCTGGAGCCGTATGGATTATATTTATGATGGATGGATGCATTTTTGGGGGGCTTCAAAACACGCCCCCCTTTCAATACCATTATAAAACTTGGAAAAGCCAGGATATTTTTTTTTAAATATATCTCCGATTGTGTTAGTCTGAAAGAAGATAGTCATATATACCTAGGATGGCTTAAAGGTGAGAAAATTATGGGATAATTTTCATTTTTTGGTGAACTAACCCTTTAAGACCGAATGAACGGATCCAATATAGTTACACATGTATTTTATTTCTCAACTGTTTACATTGGGTGCATCTCAATCAGTTCCCTAGTTTCCCTAGGTCGTGAATCAGTATATCGTGTACATGAATTCAGGCACTGGTAAAGGACCCTAGCTCACTACATATTGGGACACTAATGACTCTACTTCCTTTGACATGACAACGTCTTGATAGTACAACATCACTACTGGTATTTATGAACAACAGCAGAACTGATATCTTTTTGACATTGTTTTTAATGTCATTTAAAATACATTATGATAAATACTTTGCTTGTTACATATATATGCAACATTTCAGCCGTAAATAAATTATAAATGTTAGATAGATTATGTTCATTAACTTTCTAGCGATGTATGTTTATGCTGAAATGTAATTAAATAATGGTTTGTATTTTAAAAAACATCTATTGCGTGTCATTATATGTAGGAAGTTGGCTCGCATGCTTTGTTTCACGCTTCAGAACTTACGTGCTGCATCCAAAATCACATACTTCCCTAATATATATATAGTAGGTGAAAAACAGTATGCTGACAGTAAAACAGTAGTGACAAAAGAAGTATGTCTGAATTCACAATGCTCATAAAAGAGTAGACAAAAAGTACCTGGATGACCTACTACTTCCAGCGAGATTCTGAAGTGTGCATACGATGCACACTTTACTATCCCATGAGGCCATGGGAGAGGATTTGTGAATGGTGGTGATGCTGGTGATAATGACAACATGGCGAATGTAGTAAGTTCAGATTACATTCATTCTATATAGAACATACTTTTCTAGCGGTCGTAAAGGATTTTGCTATTGAGACAGCCCTTTAAAATGGCCGACTCCCTGATCACTGTCCTGACTAGTGAACTATAGGGAGCTGATTGAGACGCACCCGTTCACTTAAGACAAAACCGGCTATGTTTACTAGGAAAGATACTCACCAAAGAGGGGCATTTTGACATGGGGTGAATTCAGGTTGATTGGTGTAATGGACGTAGGCTGGTAAGAGCTGTGTGTGTAAACCTCACTCCTCTGATCTCAAGAGGTGCTCTAACGACTGATGCTAGAGACTGCGGTTTTTAGCCTCCTTGTTAGAGTGCCTGACTCCCATGCCGGCGGACCCGGGTTCGAGTCCCACTTAGAGTGTGTGGTTCGAACGGGAGAGGTTACATTGGGACACTTTTTCCCAGTCATCTCAATGGCAAAAGTGTCCCAATCAACCTGAATTCACCCTAATTTTGACAGAATTTGTCCATTCCAGTGCAAGAAGATGTGAAAGAACTCAAGTCAGTATTCACTCGCTGTCTGAGAGGCGGCTTTCTGAGCACGAGCTTCGGATGTGTGCGCACACTAAACTTCTCACACACACGCAAGTACAGAAATGTGTTCTCTTTTGCGTCTTCTTGCGCATGAATATTCAAATTGACAAAGTTTACAAACACATGCAAAACTTTCGTGACAATGCAGCAATGGCCTGTCAACTGTCCCGAATGTCGTTCACATTGACACAGGGCCATCTGGCAGTCCTAATTGTCCAGCCCTGTTAAATAAAAAATGTAATGTAAAATGTCTAGACAGAAGATAATGTGCATGGAAATAATGTCAAAATGCATGTTTTTTTTCTGTAACACTTTACAGTAAGGTTTCATTTGTTAACAATAGTTAACTAACATTAGTTAACATGAGCTAACAATGAAGAATACTTCTAGCATTTATTAATCTTAGGCTCAACATTTACTTGTACATTTTTAAGTTCAAAAGTTGTATTTGTTAACATTAGTTAATGCATTGAACTAACATGAACATTTTATTAGCATTAGCAAAAGTTATATTAAATCTAAAATATTTTGTTTATTGTTAGTTCATATTAGTTAATGCATTAGCTAATGTTAACAAATAATACCTAACTGTAAAATGTTACCATTTTTTTCTAGGGTGAAATGTGACTTGGACTTACAGAGATTCATCCAGGTAGGAATCATGTCAATTTTGCTCTAATGCTTTTGAACTGAAACATGTTTTTACTTCCTGAGTACATTTTTTGGTAACGCTTTACAAAGGCTTTATGTATAAAGCATTATAAAGGTATTCATAATGTACATTATAATGCATTACAATATTTGCACATTTTGCAGACTCCTTGTTACATCTGAAATTGGTAGTTTATCATGTTTTTTAATGCATTATACTTTTTAAATATGTGTTCAATGAATAGATAAGTATTATAATGTATTATAATTGTGGTTACAGTTATTCATGAGACCATACAATTCATTACAAGGAGCATTTCAAGGCATAATTAATGCATTAAAATACTTTTTTAATGCATTATATATAAAGGCTGTTACCAAAATACATGTTAGCCTCTCCATTTTATTTTTCTCGAACTCTCCAGTTGCAATGCTAAAAAAGGGACAGAAGAGGGCAGTATGGCACTGCTATGAAATGATTTGTGTAGACATTTTAATTCAGTTTTTTTTTACCTGAGATGGATCTTTAAATAATAGAGCTGTTATGTAATATGAGTATTTCTGTGTGTTCTTCAAGGAGGTTTATGTGCAAAACCATTGTGATTATATTAAGACTGTCTGTGTAATTTTTATGGGCTCTGTATAGAGTTATCAGCATCACCTGGCTACAAAACGTTTTTGAGCACTTATAAGCCACGCTTAAAAATGTCTCAGCACAAAAATATCAAACCAAGAGGCATTTATTTTAAAGAAAGACAGCACAAGCACTCATTTCAAGCAAATTTTTCAGAGGGTTCTATATCTAATGCAGTGACATTCATGCTTTTTAAATTGTAAATGTGAATTTTTGGAGCCACTGTATAGGTGTTTCATGTGAATTCAGACTATTATACAACTTTAAAAATGTTCTTTTATCCTTTTAGTGTATTAATGTCATTGTTAGTGTAGTAATGTCATTTGTAAGTGCATATTCTAGTTCTTTACCACTTGAGACAGAAACTCATTTTATGAAATACAGACAACAAGGATTCTCTATATTATGTAATATTGAAGATGTCTAAATTGTCTTTTAGCCTTTTAGACTGTTATAGCTGGATGGAATAGCTCTGTATATGCTACGTATGTCTGGTTATGGTTATTGTTCTAGAACAGCCCCTTTCTGGTGTTTTTGCAAGTATTATGTTATGTTTAAGCTATAGGGTTTTTGGTCATGAAAGTAGTTGCATATCATTTTGAAGTGATGTCATAGGGCTCTATTTTAATGATCTAAGCGTATGGCGCAGGTGCACTTAGGGCGTGTCTGAATCCACTTTTGCAAGTTTAACGAGGGAAACTAGCAAAAGTGCTAGTGCACCCGCCTATAGGCGCATATTACTAATGCACCCTTCAAATAATTAAAAAAAATAAATAAATACTGCACCATTGACTTTAGACCAGGTTTCAGTTGGTCAATGGCGCAGTTGTTTTCAGTTGCCTCAAAATAGCAATACGCCAACAATGCGCCTGAACACACAATGCTAAAAAAGGGACAGAAGAGGGCAGTATGGCACTGCTATATGATTTGTGTAGACATTTTATAACAGCTCTATAATATGAGTATTTCTGTGTGTTCTTCAAGGAGGTTCATGTGCAAAACCATTGTGATTATATTATAGGCGCATATTACTAATGCACCCTTCAAATAATTAAAAAAAATAAATAAATAAATAAATACTGCACCATTGACTTTAGACCAGGTTTTAGTTGGTCAATGGCGCAGTTGTTTTCAGTTGCCTCAAAATAGCAACACGCCAACAATGCGCCTGAACACACATCATTTTCAGATGCCCATGGGCGAACAGATGGGTGCGAGTGCATTTGCTATTTAAACAACGTGGCGCTGGACGTGAAAATGATAACTGCATCGGACTGAAACTAGCAAAAAACACTTGCGTCACGCTTGGCGTCACATTGTGCCGGGTGTATGATAGGGCTCATAATGTTTAAGTCTTGTGGTGAATTACTGTAATTGCATGCACAGATGCTGTTGAAAGCCTAACTTGTAGGCTATTGAACCTGGGCCGTTAACCAGCAAGACTAAGACTGGCTAGACCAGCCCCAAACTAGTACTTTCTAGCATGAACCTTCCTTGAACAGCTTAAAAATCTCTCTCTGTTCATGAATCGGCATGAGTCTTCTATTGTGACGTAAATCCGAGTGAAACGGCTTCTCAAACAAGAAAAAATGTAGGACGGAACTTGATTTTGTCCAAGCGGAATTGTTTGGATGGTTGGGGTTTGCTATTGGTCGATTTCACATGAGTGACAGGTTGCCCCGCCCTCATTCAGTGTTGCCAAGTCCACTTTTTTTTTTCTGCAGAATTGGGCTACTTTTGCACTGTTGCTGCAAGTTGTTTTTTAGTCCGCAGGTTTTTTACCCCGGGACGCGATTGGGCTAGTTTTGGCCATAATTGGGCGGGATTTGAATAGCAATTGGGCTGGTTTTGTTACGCAAACCTGGCAACCCTGACATAATCAGAGAAGAGAAGAGATTGCAAGAGGGAGGGGAAATTATTTTAATTAAAGACCACAAGGGCACATGAATTAAAAAAAAAAAAAAAAAAAAAAAAAAAGATGTGCACAGATAAATCACTTATAATAAATACTGCAATATAAATTAGATTTGCCAATTCTGATTTCATGGTGACTTTAAAGATGCTGATGGTGTCAGGTTGCTTAGGTCAGGTTCCAGCATCTCCGTCCTGAAACGTGCAGGAATCCAGATGCAGCTGTGTCCCATCGCTGAACCTCTGATAGCACACTTCAGTCAGTGCTGTGGGGAGTTTATTCAAATAGATCTCAACTCCCCGCAGCCCGCTTTACACACAAACACGCAGGCGAGAACCCAGCCTGGGGATTTTGAATTTTAAGGCATACTTATTTACAATTGCAGGCAGACTATTCTTGGACAAGAGCCCTGCAGAAAAATGAGAGGAGACTCGCAGCGAGAAAACGGCGGGAAAAAATAATGATGTCTTTTTTATTGAAGCATGCCAAATTAAAGAATCAAATAGGTTGTTACTCGTTATATCTAAATGATGGATCGCTCTTAAAGGGGTAGTTCATCCAAAAAATGAAAAAATTGTCATCAATTACTCACACTTGTGTCGTTCCAAACACGTAAGACTTTTGTTCATTTTTAAAACACAAATAGAAGATATTTTAATGAAATCTGCAAGCTTTCTGTTCCTCCAGAAAGCTACGCAACTGACACTTCAAAAAAGCGATGCTTCAAAAACTTCATAAAGAGATTGTAAAAGTAATCCATATGAATTAAGTGGTTTAGTTCAAATTTTCTAAAGAGACTCGATCACTTTATATAATTTAGGCTTTTATTCACATAGAAACTAATTTCCACCTAATTTCTCATTTCCACCACATCTCAAATTATAAGGCCCTTTTATATATATAGAAATAGCCCAGAAATACGTAATTTCTCACACTAAGTCACTGAACATAACTTTGGTATGTTTACCTTTAATTGCTAATTGCAAGAAGCCCCAGACAGGAACCATTTTTATCTGACTTGTGTCTGTTTTGCTTTAATCATGAAAATAATTAGTTTCCATGATCCATTTACTAACATTTTATAGATAGCAGCATTGAGTTTTAATCTGCAGTAAACTCCAGATGGCTTGCAGTAGGACTTTGAAAGCAACGAGATGGAATGGCTGAAAAATTAGGGGCGGCAGAGCTTCAACACCCCGCAAAGCAACTTATTTAAATTAGAACAAAGGCGTTCCAGGATGAAACATTCGTCTCAGCCAGAAGGCATTTTAACGCTAGAATATATTCAATGCTAATGCCTTTGAAACTTCCAAGAGAGCCATTTTAAAGAATTCTTAAGCCGTATTGAAGGGTTTAAAAACTTCCACACAGCTAGATAAAATCTTTAAATTATTAAATCTTTAGAATGTTCATTTCTAACAGTCAACTGAAAAAAATAAGGCTTATATAGGCCCGCTGTTGCTAAAAAAGGATTCCATTAAGTCTGTACAATTGGAGAAAAAAATAAATCTTAAAGGTCCTGATATCAGTAGGCACAAAGATATTCTCAACAAAACTCTTTTCTGGTGAAGTTGGTCGGCTAAGGTAATCTTGGTGGTTAAGGTAGTTAAAGGAATGTTCAATACAAATGTGGCATGTGTTTACAGTAATGCGCTTACAATGGTTTATGGGAAAATGCATTTCACTGATGAAATGCATTTTCACAAAATTATTTGGTAACACTGTGGTATGGGGAACACATATTCACTATTAACTATGACTTTTGCCTCAATAAACTCTTAATTTACTGCTTATTAATAGTAAGGTAGTTGTTGTAGTGTTTAAGCTCAGGTATGGGGTAGGATTTAGGGATGTAGAATATGGTCATGCAGAATAAGGCATTAATATGTGTTTCATAAGTACTAATAAACAGCCAATATGCAAGCTAATAAGCAACTAGTTAAAAGTGAGAATTGTTCCTCATACTAAAGTGTTACCAATTATTTTCTTACTGAGTATTTCTGTTTTCTAACAATTCCTAAATCAAGATACATTTACTTGAGAAGCTAAATTATATAATTAATTAAGTCTTGTTTTCTGAAATATGTATCAAAATTAAGTGAATTTTTGCTTAAAACAAGAAAAAAATATCTGTCAACAGGCAAAGAAAATTAATCTAGTTTTCCCTTTGATTTAAGTTTATTTTTCTGACCCCACTGGCAGATATCTTTTTTCTTGTTTTAAGTGTAAACTCACTTAATTTTGAGGATTTTTTTCAGAGAACAAGACTTAATATCAAGTCATTTTATTTATCAAGTAAAGGTATTGATTTAAGTATGTTTAGATATTTAAAGTGGAATTTTTTTTTTTTTTTTTTTTTTTTTGCAGTGCACATAAGACTAGTTTATAAAATCACTTAATAATCTAGTCTGTGCAAAGTTATATCCATTATTTCTCCTGTCATGATCATGCAAAGCTTGTAAAACTGAAGTTTATCTGCTTTGAATAGTAGTGTCACCACTAAAATTTTAACTTTACAGCTAATATATATATATATATATATACAGTCAAACCAAAAATGATTCAGACATTTTTGATATTTTTGATATATTTTTACTAGTGGGTGCAGGACACTATAGTTCATTTATGTAAGTGAGGATAGCAAAATAAAGTAAACTGTGACATATTATACCCAAAAATTCTTCATACAGTGGACTACCAGTAAAATTGGTAAAAATTTGGAACCAAAACTTATTCAGACACTTTGACCTGACCATGTTCTGCTTGAGTGTTATCTGACATAATTAAGATTATTTTTTTCTGACACAGTTTAACTCTGAGATCTTGTCATATTTTATTACCATTTTTTTAAACTATAGTGAATAAACTGTATTAATGAATGAAATGTTCAAGGTGTCTGAATAAATTTTGGTTTGACTGTATACAGTGACACTTGAAAGTTTGTGAACCCCTTGCAGAATCTGTGAAAATGTGAAAATTTTTAACAAAATAAAAGAGATAATACAAAATGCATGTTATTTTTTATTTAGTACTGTCCTGAGTAAGATATTTTACATAAAAGATGTTTACATATAATTCACAAGACAAAAAATAGCTGAATTTATTAAAATGACCCCATTCAAGTTTGTGAAATATCAATTTTCTTCATTTAGTACTGCCCTTTGGAAGCAACAGAAGATACCTACATGTTTCCCGGAGACAAATTAAGTACAATTTACCTTGATCTTCAAATTCAAAAAGTTTTCACCCCCCGGCTCTTAATGCATCGTGTTTCCTTCTGGAGCATCAGTGAATGTTTGAACCTTTTTTAATAGAGTCCGTCACTTGTCCTCAGTGTGAAAAGATGGATCTCAAAATCATTCAGTCACTGCTGGAAAGGGTTCAAATATGCAAAAAATGCTTGAAATCTGAAGAATCTGCAGGACCTGGTGGATTTTTCTGAAGAACGCTGGGCAATTTAACTGCTCAGAACAAACAAGGGACTTATGAACAACCGTCACAAAACAAAAAAACAGTCGTGGATCATCCAGGTAACCACACACAGTATTAGGAATCAGTGGTTCACAAACTTTTGAATGGAGTCATTTTAATAAATTCAGCAATTTTTTTGTCTTGTGAATTATATGTAAACATCTTTTATGTAAAATATCTTACTCAGGACAGTACTAAATAAAAAATAACATGCATTTTGTATGATCTCTCTTATTTTGTTAAAATTTTTCACATTTTCACAGATTCTGCAAAGGGTTCACAAACTTCCAAGTGGCACTGTGTATATGTATATATATATATATATATATATATATATATATATATATATATATATATATATATATATATATACACGGCTGCTTATTGGCCAAAGTCTGTATACTGAAAAAAAAAGAAAATAGGTGCAGAAACTGCTAGTAAGTTTCCCCAACAATTACAAAGAAACTGCAAGTAACACACTGAATTAAACATGCAAATTAACTGAAATAATATTTTCTTCTAAAACATACTCTAATAATCTTCAAAAAATATATTTTTTTTTTACAGTGTATGATATGGCTTGGGTCCCTACAGGATTTTTTTCAGCAGTTTTATCATCTGCCTGATCACTCCATAAGCAATACTACATCTCTCCTCAACAACTAGTAATAGTGATGCCTGCCTTAGCAGTCTGTGTGTACAAGATGCAGTCTAATAGAGCTAAATCCTCATCAAATAGATCCCATATCATAAAGCTGTCTGGTTGACGTGCATTTCAAGGGCCCCCAATCTACATAATGTAAGTCAGTTGATTTTAAGCCGTTTGCCTTGGCAAGGCAAATGAGCGGCAGCTCTCTCCATATGTTTGTGCGAGTAAACAGACATGCTGAATTGTGTCATAACTGTTTGTCTCTATAGACATCAGCCACCTGTTGGGGAAATCTGCTTTATGTTCTCGGATCCAAACGATAATACGACATGTCAGGTTGTGTCAGCTGCCACCACCCCGCCAGGACGTCAGAGGTGTGTGTTTGCGTGTGCGTGTGTGAGTGAAGCGTGTCATCTGTTCTCAGCAGGTCCGAGACATTCATAACCTATCATGGTGCTTGTGTGATGCATTACATGTGACCTGGTGATAAAAATTTTAAAAAGTGGCTCATTTTTTTCTCCTCCTCAGTGGCGCACACTCGTCGAAAAGCTGTCATCTCTTCTGGAGTCTGCAGAGAAGGATCAAAGCGGGAACAGGCAGCCAGCGAGAGAGGGAAGGAGAGAGAGAGTTTGGGGTGAACCAGAGGACGCAGCCTCTCCAGTTAAACAGGGTAACCCAGTTGCTGCCAGATTGAAGGAAATCTGCTTCTCTGTAAACAGATTCAATTAAGACATCAAACTTCAAACCGTACGATGAAAAAGAATGCCGATGAGGAAAAAGACGGGTACGGGGTCGAACTGCGTGCCTCTGCTGCTTTTCTCTGATTTAGAAACAGACTTCTTTTGATTAAATAATCATCGCTTCATAGAAATGCAAGTTGCGGACCAGACGCGCGCATAGACACAGCTGAAATTTAATGAGCTCGGTAAGATGCAGCAGAAGCGCTGCTGTTTTTAAGTCCTCTGAATAACACCTCTTTAGATCAGGGGTGCTCATGCTGCGTTCCACAGATTTCCAACGTCCAACTTGGAAAAGTGCAATAGAATGCCAAAAGCCAGACTTCCAACTGGAAAGCTGGTGTGGAAATCCAGAATTTTGATTAGCATACTACTTTTAATACTTTTTCCATAGGTGCTGCTTATGCACTATTCTGTGCCATTTTAATATATAAAATATGTATATATAATATAGTGTGAGAAGTGTGTGAGAAGTGTCACACTGAAAGTTATAAAAAGAAAAAGTGCACATTAATACCCGCATCATGCACTTGTATAAAAACGAAAAAACGAAGTGTGGAATGTTGGACATTTCATGCACTAAACTGTTGCAGTTTTCTTTACGTAGTGGAAGGGAAGGGCTATCAGACTTTTAAACCTCATACACATACTATGGGCCCTATTTTAATGATCCAAGCGCATGGTCTGAATCCTCTTTTGCCAGTTTAACGACAGAAAAAATGGTCGACGCACCAGGCGCATGGTACAAAAGGGTTGTACCTATTCTCTTAATGAGTCATGGGTGTGTTTTGGGCATAACGTGCAATAAACCAATCAGAGTTTCATCTCCTATTCCCTTTAAAAGCCAGGTGTGCTTGCACCATGGCGGATTCGCTATTTACATGGAGGAATTTGCAAGCGGAAAGACTGAATGCTTCTCCAGAGAGGAATCCTTTTATTTTTAATATTTGGCATGTTTGTGTGCTGCTGCGCGTCCCTGTGTGTGTAACCAGCAGAGTGTATGTGCATTGTGCACCCGCCTGTAGTCTCATATTACTAACACGTCCTTTAAATAACAACAAAAATACTGCCCCATTGACTTTAGACCAGGTTTCAGTTGGGGCAGTCGTTTTCAGTTGCCTCAAAATAGCAACACGCCAACAATGCACCTGAACACACCTCGTTTTCAGACCAGCACACCTATGGGCGAACAGATGGGCGCGAGTGCATTTGCTATTTAAACAACGTGGGCGCTAGACGTGAAAATGATAACTGTGTCGGACTGAAACGAGCAAAAAACACTTGCATTGCACCAGGTGTATGATAAGGCCCTATAAGTGCATGGTGTATAGTATGTCATTTGGGACACAACTCGTATCTTTATTGAGTAGAAATAGAAAAAGTAGCATCAAACAGGTTTCCTGAACACTCCCCCCATCTGACATTAGTCAGACAAACAGATAGCCCCGCCCCAAACTTAGGTCCTAGAGTGCAACTGTTGTGTTCCGATAGTAAATATTTTCTCCATATTCTCCATTAAAACACAGACCTACTGTGAGCCATGAGGATGTTAATCGATGGTATATGCTTTTGTTGAAGCCATCAGCCCACATTATTTCAACTTATTTTTTAAATAATTCTGTTCAAGTTTGAAATTCCTGGTGAAAAACTACATTACCCATGATTCTGCAGAGAAATCTCCAATGAAATCAGAGATCTGCCACAAGCAAATCACGCTATGATTCTGCCAAAAGAACACTATAGTGCTTGGCCACTCTTATGAAGCACTGTGAGTCATGTAGAGTCAGTCTCCCTACTCCCTACTGAAATATTTGTATGCTTAAATATGCATATTTTGCAATAAACATTAAGACTTTTTTATAAAATCCCAATGGGGAAAAATTAATGGAAAACAAAATACTTCCGCAACCAAGGCTGTTGAAAAAATGCCGTTGCACTCAATTGGTGGAGCCGATGTCACCTAATACTTGCATCTGCGTGTTTGTGTCTTGTGTCTTTCCTTAAAATTCATTATTTAGGCTCATGTATGTAATTTCTCATAATTTTTCCCTCATCAACTGACCCAAACGTTTCCACATCTTTGCAAGAGATTGTGGGCAATTTTAGCTCGAAAAGCATGAAAAACCCGCCAGTAATACTCCACAATCTGGGCAACTTTGTTATTACATAGCTTTCACCAGGTATTATAGGCTTTCCTGGTTGGAACTGTACAGGACGGTAAATCTGGGCACCCCTGTGTTATTGCCTGAAAGGGACCTTAGGTTGAATCCTGTAGACCATTTAGATCCAGTCTCCCCAGTGCAAACCTAAGGTGAAACGGTTAGTGCACCACAGTCTTCTGATGCCACATTAATAGAGTTGCTTAAATTTTCACCACTACTTTTGACCACATAATTAGACAGCTATGATAATTGGGCATTTTTGATTTTGTACTCAATGCAATGCATGTGCATTTTGAATGTGTTATCATGTCTTTGACTTGTCAGACCACAGGACATCTCTGTATTTGCCAGAGGACATCCATGTGTTGATCTGGGATCAAAAACAGAAACGCCTCTCAAAGGTCAGAAAGTTCACAATACCACCCGTCCCCACTGAATTATTTTCTATTACACTGTTTGCAAAGCGGTTTTCATCAGCACAGCTTTCTGCCCTAGATGCAGCCTGCGGTCTGGCGTGAATGAAACTCATTGCAACACTTGCTCTCTGTTGCTTTCACTCTCTGAATCTCTCTATCGCTCTCTGTCCGCCTGAGAATGATAGAGATGTTTGGTGTTTGACGTAATAGTATTTGACATCTTACTTCTCTGACAGATGAGCGGACATTAATGAAGTATTATTGCAGCCTCCACCAGTAGAGGTCACTGTAGACGCTGATGTCTGGCATCCCTTCAAGCTGTGAATTCAAGGATGAATGTGATGGGAAACATATTAAATGCATTTTCCGGCACTCTTGCTCGAGGTTTGCCATCATTTTTAACAGCATCTGTGTTATTGCTATGTTTCATTTTAAGAGGCCGTTTCCCATTGGTTATTATTATTGTTAAAATCCTATACTTTCATTTGCAGAGACACATAAGTAAGCATATTTGTGGGGTGACTTCCTGAACATGCCTGACATGTCAATCTCTGGCTCAACCAATGGCATGAGTTTGGGGTAGGATTGCCTTTTAATCAAAGACTTCAGATATACAAAGACGGTGCACTCATATTACTATGAATGGGAGAAAGTGCAACATGCAATGTGGTGGAATAAGTCCCGCCTTCTAAATTAAAGAGCCAATCGCCAATTGGTTAAGTCATTGCGTCACTACAGCTGCCTTTAGAAGTTCCAGCTGCTATAGATACAGTTAGTGTTCTGAGACTCAGAGTTATGACTGCACATGTGCATTGGCTGGTCCAACCTGAAAAATGCTGATTTTTTGTCATGATTCGAGTGTTTAGAAAGAAAAATTATGAGACAGTTGTTGTCAGATTTCATTGGTGATTTCAAATATGAAATTTAATCGTAAGCTTGATGAACAGCTTTGGAGAATTTAATGTTTCCCCATTCATAGAGGTAGCAGCTGCACTTGCATGACTGAAATAGCTGCCTGAGAGAAGTTTCAAAGATGGCCGCCAAATGAAATGACTTGCCTCAAAGGGACTTTGCTTTTAATAGGCTGTTTAGCAGGAAATTGAGTAGAGCTATGTACAGAGTAGCATACCATACTACTGTTTTTACTGTAGTATAAAGTATGTATATTTTACATAGTATGTCATTTTTTTTTGGTATGCATAGTAGTCTAGATAAGAGTACACTGTTCTGGGTAGCATATTTCAAAATGCAATGAGCTCAATGCAATGTACTCCTTATGAATAATGAATCTGAAGTAATATCAGCTGTGATTTCTAACATCTCTTTCTAGACTCAATATTGAATTTGACTGCCTAAAGTTAAGAGATTTTTTTTATTGCTTAAAAATTCATACAATATTTAAAATTAAAAATGAAAAATAACCATAAATCAGCAACAATGTAGCATACTACTGTTTGAGACATTTATCGGTGCATAATGCCATACTGTTTCTAAAAAAAAAAACTAGGAAGTACTTTAATATATTTATATTTTTAAAGTAGTGTAAAATATGCAGTATGCAGTATACAATATGCACTAAAGGAAAGCATTGCATTTTTAAGAATTTAAGCATTTAAAGGGTTAGTTCACACAAAAATGAAAATTCTGTCATTAATTACTCACCCTCATGTCGTTCCACACCCGTAAGACCTTCGTTCATCTTCAGAACACAAATTAAGATATTTTTCATAAAATCCGATGGCTCAGTGAGGCCTGCATCGCCAGCAAGATGATAACTTTTAATGCCCAGAAAGCTACTAAAGACGTATTTAAAACAGTTCATGTGACTACAGTGGTTCAATCTTAATGTTATGAAGAGACGAGAATATTTTTGTGCGCCAAAAAACAAAACAAAATAACGACTTTATTCAACAATATCTAGTGATGGGTGATTTCAAAACACTGCTTCATGAAGCTTCGAAGCTTTACGAATCTTTTCTTTCGAAGCAGTGATTCGGAGCGTGTATCAAACTGCCAAAGTCACATGATTTCAGTAAACGAAGCTTCGTTGTGTCATAAGTGTTTCGAAATTTCAATGGTTCACCACTGGGTGGCATGACTTTGGTGGTTTGATACACGCTCCGAACCACTGATTCGAAACAAAAGATTCGTAAAGCTTTGTAGCTTTAGTAGCTTTCTGGGCATCTGAAAGTGTTAATTATCTTGCTGTCAATGGAGGCCTCACTGAGCCATCGGATTTTATCAAAAATATCTCAATTTATGTTCTGAAGATGAACGAAGGTCTTACGGGTGTAGAACGACATGAGGGTGAGTAATTTATGACAGAATTTTCATTTTTGGGTGAACTAACCCTTTAATAACAGACATGTTTGGGAAACCAAGCACTCAGTTTGGTGCCACTAAAACTTTTATGATAGACACAGACTGTGTGTGTTTATGACATATGATATGCAGTAGAATTTAAAAATAAAACATTTATGTAAATTATTTTTGACCATTGCAATCATTCAAAAGTAGCAAAAGGAACTGAAATGTATTGGCATATCTGTAGGCAATTATAGGTTTGACTGAAGGTGATACTGTAGGACTCTTTATAAAACAGGGTGTATTTTCTCTCTGATATGACTTCCTGTTCAAATATCTTTCATTTCAGCCTGAACTATGCTGCCTGGCCACCCACACAGTTCGCTTGCTGACATTTAGCAAAAATTCAACATTCCTCTTTCCTTGGTATGTAAAAACTGTGCATCAACTTAACTAGATCATATTTCTATGAATTATTTATGCTATGAGATAAACACTTTTGTGACTGTTGATACTGTTTTTGGTGATAATGAAATCAACAGAGACTGTAAGAAGACACCAACTTTCCTCAAGTAGGTTCAGCCTGCACACTTGATCCCCTGCAATTTTGGGCCCCTTCAGAACCATGTGACCCGTAAGATTATCCATCCATCCATCCATCCATCCATCCATCATTTTGCACAACATTTAAGAAACAATCAGTGCTTTTATGTACAATAAATCTTACAGCACACATGATATTGCATGTTTTTGCATTACTCTGTAAAACAATGTATTCTTGAGAGTTTAGCACTACTCTGAACATCTTTCAGATGAACACATCTCTCCTCAATAGAGACAATTCTACCAACTGTCTCCTCTGTAAGTTTTTGTCTGTCCTTCAAAGAAGCAGAACGTATGTGTTTTTCATGCAGCGTTTCGACCTTGAAGTTTTCCCTGCTTGTAGAGTATGGATCGCAGACGAGAGCTCTCTGTCAGATCGGCAGACAGAGGTGTAGCCTCTTACTGTCTGTATCGATCCGTCTTTGTGCGCTGCCGTGGATCTATAACACGTTTCAATCACAGCTGGGCCACGATCTTCACACGCAGCAGGCTGAGGGCCGACACACACAACCCACCAGCTGAGAGGTTCAGAGAGAGCGCTGCATCAAAAACGAAAGCATTGATTGTTGCTTTTCTTAAGTGTTGCACAAAATAAAGGTGTCAAACACTTGTAATTGAAATGTTCACAGACATACAGCAAACAAAATAGTTTTTTTGTTTCTTATCTGAAAAAAATAGACTATTAAATAGATTCATTTCAAACTTTTATTTCAACTACTGACTGTTTTAAATTCTCCTAGGCTCGATAGATAGATAGATAATCAGACTAGATAGATAGATAGATAATCAGACTAGAAAGATAGATAGATAATCAGACTAGAAAGATAGATAGATAATCAGACAAGATAGATAGATAGATAGATAGATAGATAGATAATCAGACAGGATAGATAGATAGATAGATAGATAGATAGATAGATAGATAGATAGATAGATAGATAGATAGATAGATAGATAATCAGACTAGATAGATAGATAATCAGACAGGATAGATAGATAGATAGACAGACAGACAGAATAAACATTACGGCTGTCTCACTGTCAGCTGCGTCTCCAGATAAATAAACAACTTTTATTTCAACTACTGACTGTTTTAAATTCTCCTAGGCTCGATAGATAGATAGATAGATAGATAGATAGATAGATAGATAGATAGATAGATAGATAATCAGACTAGATAGATAGATAGATAGATAGATAGATAGATAGATAGATAGATAGATAGATAGATAGATAGATAGATAGATAGATAATCAGACTAGATAGATAGTCAGACAGGATAGTCAGACTAGATAGATAGACAGGATAGATAGATAATCAGACTAGATAGATAATCAGACTAGATATAGATAGATAATCAGACTAGATAGATAGATAGATAGATAGATAGATAGATAGAGAGTCAGACAGGATAGATAGATAATCAGACTAGATAGATAGATAATCAGACTAGAAAGATAGATAATCAGACTAGAAAGATAGATAATCAGACAAGATAGATAGATAGATAGATAATCAGACTAGATAGATAGATAGATAGATAATCAGACAGGATAGATAGATAGATAGATAGATAGATAATCAGACTAGATAGATAGATAGATAATCAGACTAGATAGATAGATAATCAGACTAGATAGATAGATAGATAGATAGATAATCAGACAGGATAGATAGATAGATAGACAGACAGAATAAACATTACGGCTGTCTCACTGTCAGCTGCGTCTCCAGATAAATAAACAATTTCAACAAGGCTGGTGTCACCCCTCTCCTCAATTAATTGCTTTTCTCAATTTAAATAAGACAGAAATACAAGAATTCAGTCAGGGATTTTCGAAAAACGCTCCGAAACCTTCAAGTGTTCAAGGTGTCATGACTCATGGAACTGAGCGGGTTGTTTACACAGACAATTAAACTGTCATTACGTCTGGCGAAAGATAAAACGGCACCGTTGAGTTTGTAGATGTAGAGCGTTTATTCTTGGCTACTTGAGAGTATAGCAACAAATTGAAATTAACCGTGTGTAATACGCTGACAAGATGCATTTTAATGTGCCATTAAGGTGCCGCCATTTCCTGTATATATTAATTCTGGCATTAATTAGATTATGTCAAGTGCTTGTTTGTGTGGGCCTCACTACGATATGTCACTTGTTCCAATAAAGGTGGCACCTTTACAGGTCTTGTAATTTCCTCGTTGTTGTTTCCCACTCGAGTGCCAACTAATCCACCAATATAAGCAGCGCAACACTTCAATCTTCAGCTTAACAGGCAGGAGATGAGCGGAATATTGGATACAGAGGGGTGATTAGAGGTCATGTGATGTCACTGTCAGCAAGCCAATGACCTCTGTCACAGCGTCTGCCATTTAAATGTCAAAATGTGCATCCGTGTCGGATGGCCATCATCTCTCTCTTGCCCACATTTGCATTTCAGAGAGTCCCTGTTCGCTGTCAAAAAAAAAAAGCAGCCCATCAAACCTCATGCGCCAACGTACTGGGCATCTCTTCAAACGTCCCCCGCACATGTGTGCCCGAGCCAGATGCTAATTCACAGCAATTAAAATAGATATCACAGGCATTTACTCGATCTGAAAATGATGAGCAGGATGTTAAATATACAATGAAATGAGTGAGATGTTTGTCACGTCACAGCATGAGTGATGTTTGTTCTTTCTGACAGCGTTCGTGAATGTTTCGTGAAAGTTGAAAAATAGTTCATGTGGCTTGTGCTGCATGGAAAACAGATTTGATACAATGTGTGTTATAATGTTAATTGGATGAATTTGTCAAGAACATATATACACTATATGTATATATATATATATATATATATATACACACACACACAATAAAAATAAAATTATTTATTTTTTTAAATAAAATTATTATTTGTATTAAAATGTATAAAATACAATATAAATAATAGTAATATTTAATAAATATGTATAATATTTATTATAATATATATTACAAACATATAAATAAATAATAACTGTATTTATAATTTTAAAAATCAGTACAAAATTGTCATGCATTGAGAATAATGACAATATGAAAAAAAAATACTAGTAAAAGTCTGAATGCATTATGGTAATGACAATTTGGGGGTTTAATTGTAAAGAAAACAGTGTCACAATGTAAAGAAAATTTCCTAAACATATGCTTTATGCTAATTGTATGCTTTTCATGTGGGACTACACTGTAAAAAATTAAAAGTTTGTAAATTTGTAAAGTTTAGAAATTATTTACATATTATACAATTATTTACAATATATTTACAATTATTAAACATATGTGACCCTGAACCACAAAACCAATCATAAGGCTCAGTTTTTTAAAATTGAGATTTATACATCATCTGAAAGCTGAATAAATAAACTTTCCGTTGATGTATGGTTTGTTAGGATAGGACAATATTAGGCTGAGATACAACTATTTGAAAATCTGGATTCTGAAGGTGCAAAAAAATCAAAATAGTGAGAAAATCACCTTTAAAGTTGTCCAAATGAAGTCCTTAGCAATGCATATCCACTCACAAAAATACATTTTTGATATATTTACGGTAGAAAATTTACAAAATATCTTCATGGAACATGATCTTTACTTAATATCCTAATGATTTTTGGCATAAAAGAAAAATCGATAATTTTGACCCATACAATGTATTGTTGGCTATTGCTACAAATATACCCATGTGAGTTATGACTGGTTTTGTGGTCCAGGGTCACATATTATTTCAGTCTTTCCACTTCAAAATTTCACGTTCAAAAAAATTCAGTGTTACTTGCCATCAGGGTTGCCAGGTTTTCACAACAAAACCCACCCAATTGCTACTAAAAACTAGCCCAAAACTAGCCTAAATAGCCATTCCGGGGGGTAAAATCCACGTTTTTGGCAGGGTTCCCCTGGTAAAATTCACATTCCAGGGGCTAAATATCATGTTATTTGGGGTCACTTAAACCTGCAGACATGAAAAACAACCCGCGGCAAAAGTGTTAAAGTAGCCCAATTTCGCGGGAAAACCGCGGACTTGGCAACACTGCTTGCCATTTCTTTGTTATTTGTAAAATTTATTAGCATTTTCTGAGTGATAATTGCTTCAAAGTAAATATACACCACATTTTTTTCAGTGTACAGAGGCAATATATGAAAAAAAAAATCTCTTTGTTTAAAGAAAAAAAGCAGTTTGCTCTCAGTAACAAATGCTTTTAAGAGAATGAGGTCACATCCATTCATTCTTGGATGTGACATGTATGTATACTTACAATTTTAAGCAAAATTGGAAGTTTACCTTGAGCAAACCAAAAATAATGACACAGCATCAATCAACTCCAGCAACCTCGGCGCGTCTGCTGGGTTGAAACGACGCTCGGCGGCCACTTGCTGCTGCCTGTTTAATAGTTCTTTTACGAACTAATACTAAGCAACAAAACAGCATCATGCTTCCTCATATTTGTGAAGACAGCAAGACTTATTTCCTCCTGAATCTATTAAATCTGGCTGTGATTTCTCCGTGCACTTCATTAAAAGAGCTTTGAGGAGCACAGCTTGAGAATGATGTATCGCTCAGCTCCCAGATTGAAGTCCCATACATCATTTTCATTGCAGTAGTTTTCCTTCATCTCACTCCTCTTGAGCGCGCCTACTAGATAATAAACTTTCTCGTAGAGAGTTATAATTCTCGAAGACAAATATGATATCTTTGGGTTTTGGAGAAATTCCTGTTTGTTTAAATGTCCACCAAGCTCTAATGAAGAGAAGAGCTTTCTGCAACTGTCTAAAGTTGACTTACTTGCACGTCGGCCCATTCCAGTCACGTAACGCGTGCCGGGCCCTCTGGCTTTCCCCTCTATGCACACCACTAACGGGATTTCATATGCGTCCACTCCAGTTGGCCGGATAGAGATGCTCTATTGCCTTCCCGAACCCCTGAGGCGAGCCAACTTTAGGCTATGTTTTAATCAGTGCTCAGCCCATCCTGTTTACTCCCCTATCAGGAGAGCATCTATAAATACCTACTAGAATGAATAATTGTAGCCCTTGGTGAGTTTCCAAGGGCTTCCTATAAGACAAAAAACAAAGCAGAGCGATATTAAAGTGGGAATATACAGTATCCATGGCTGTCTAGTGCAGAAAGCAGTCGTCTTTACTCTATAAACGCCCTGTCGGTGTCTCTCGAACAGTCTTGGAACGCACGTCGCTCTTTGAAACGATGTAGCAATTACATTGTCTCCCTTTGCCCGAGGACCCCAAATTAAAACGAATGAGCCATCAAAGTTCTCCGCGAAACTGTGGGACAGCACACGAGATGCATGGTGCTGTAGGTATAGGCTTTGTTTGGAAAGTCTAAATGACGCTGCTGTTGTTGTTATTGATGCAATCTTGTCTTCAAGCTCCCACAGCGGAGAACAAAAAGGAAAAAAAGTACCAGCAGATTTTCCGACCGTGGAGAGCTGTTATCTGACAAACTATACCACAGTAACTACATTGAAATCAATAGTGCTGGATCTCTTTTTCTTTCATCTAAAATGACACCAAGCAAGTTTACTTTGTTGTTGGATTGCATGTCGAAGTAATCAATGTACAAAACGATATAATGTGTGTACTGATAGCCGAACAGTTACAAGCAATGTACAATTTAGACCGTTTTCAAAATACATTATACTGCAACATCAACATTTCAAACGTCTCAATTGTCATATGCGTGGACAGAAATTGTGCAGTTTTCTTTAATAATATGGCATTTGATTTTTAGATCTAAGGTTTCCTCTTTCTCAAAGTCAACATGAAAGTGCATCCACAACTGATTTGACTTTCATAATGTAATGTAGTGTAGTGAAACGGTGTTTGAGAAGAAAAAATGGACTTGATTTTATCCATTGAGAATGTGGATACTGAAGTTCACACTTTAGAGCATCCTCATGTATCCCAAAGGTAATGCTTTTTGAATCTAATCACTAATATTACATTAATTACACTGTAAACCCGAATAAGTTGGGCTAACTCAAAAAATTTGAGCTAATCAGTTTTTTGAGTTATGTTCCTAATTTTAAGTAAGCAGAACTATCAAGTTTTGAGTTTGTAGTACTCATGCATGTTAATTGCCCTAACTTGAAGTACTGAGTTAGCTAACTCATACATTTTGATAGCAATTAACATAAAAATATTTAGTTAATTAACTTTTTTATTTTGAGTTCTTGCAAATAAAATGAGTTATTTACTTCACTGTAAACCCTAAGTTGTCAGAACTCAAAAAAGTTGAATGAGAATTAATGAATGAGAATAGAAGTTAAAAAAACTCAAAGTTTAAGATTTTTATTTTGTACTCATATATTTTTATTGTTCTTAACTTGAAATATTTGAGTACACTAATTTATACATTTAACTTAAAATGATCAGGTTATGTCAATGTAAATATTTTGCTAGCTGTAACAAACTAATTCAGAAAATACCAACTTAACATGTTAACAGTAGCATGGTATAGCACTTGAGTACAGCAACTTAAAATATGTAACTTACCTGCTCTCAAACCAAGCAGCATGCGCCAATTGCCACCATGATGGTAACTCTCTAAAAACATTTGGTTAAAATGTATCTTTTCTGCCTGCATCTAGGTGATATCAGGTGAAAAGTAAAGTAGTTTCAGAAGTGGAGAAAGTAATTACCAGGTCTGTAAATCAATACACAATATGCATTCAGTTTCATGAATTTTTAAGCAAGCATGTCAAGTTCAAATTTGAAACACTCACTGTATTTGAAACATCCCTGTATTTTGTTCCATTTTGTTGTGTTCCAACAGTTTTTGAGCTGCTGGGAACAAGCTGACTTTGCTCTTGTGAAAAACATGAAGAAACATGGTAGGAAATTTCCTTATTATGGAATTTATTTAGGGGTCAGAGAGCATGATTAATTGCATTATGTATCTTTTTTTTTTTTTTAAATCTAGGTTGAACTCTTCTCTCAGTTTGTAAAATATGACGAAAGATTACAAAATCAATTCTTTGGTAACACTTTAGTTTAAATGGTTAGTTCACCCAAAAATCAAAATTCTGTCATTAATTACTCACCCTCATGTCGTTCCACACCCGTAAGACCTTCGTTCATCTTCAGAACACAAATTAAGATATTTTTGATGAAATCCGAGAGGTATTTGACTCGTCCACAGACAGCAATTTAACCAACACTTTTAAGGTCCAGAAAGGTACTGAGGACATCGTTAAAACAGGTGCGCAAAAACAAAACAAAAATAAAGACTTTATTCAACAATCTCTTCTCTTCCGTGTCATTCTCATACATTGTTTACGTCCAGCGCTTCCAGGTTCTACATCAGAACGCCGGCTCAGTATTGGCTGGCTCCTGCGTCAGCATCACACGCATGCGTTGTGCTGCTCACATGAACAGCATCGGCCAATAATGAGCCACCGTTCTGACGTAGAACCTGGAAGCGCTGCTCTGTATTTACTACAATACGTGATCAGCATAGGATGCTGACATTGAAGAGAAGAAATTGTTGAATAAAGTCATTATTTTTGTTTGTTTTTTGCACACAAAAAGTATTCTCCTTGCTTTATAACATTAAGGTTCAACCACTGTAGTCACATGGACTATTTTAACGATGTATTTACTACCTTTCTGGGCCTTGATTTTGTTGCAGTCTATCAGAGGCCAGAAGGCTCACGAATTTCATCAAAAATATCTTTAATTTGTGTTCCAAAGATGAACAAAGGTCTTACTGGAACAACATGAGGGTGAGTAATTAATGGCAGAATTTTCATTTTGGGTGAACTAACCCTTACTAACTATTAATAAGCAGTAATTAGGAGTTTATTGAGGCAGAAGTTGTAGTTAATAGTTAATAGAGAGAATTGGACCCTAAACTAAAGTTTGACCAATTTTTCTTTAGAACAACATGCACTGATGAACTGAACAAAATAAGACTAGGAACGTGTTCAGAAAGTAAATAGGGCCCATGTTGACTTTAAAGGCCATCCTTAAAGACACACCGTCTGCACAACATAATCAACCTTCTGGAAAACTTCTCCAAACTGATGTTTTGGTTCCTTAAAGCAATTAGTGAGTTTGACAAAGCCAGCTGAGCCGTTGATTACAGATATTTATAACAATGACAGAAACCTGGAGAGGAGACGGCATTCTCCTCTGCCACCACGGAGAGGTCAGGACAGCTTTCTTACTCAAACTAATGAGGGAATTTAAGATTCACTCATGAAACACGGTGATGCTGAGTCATGAACAACAGCCAGAGGTCTGAAGAAACATCTATAAAGTTTTCAAGAGGAACAGCTTGAAGTTTGGGACATTCTGCTTTTGACCTGTTTCAAGCTTCCCCTGTCCAAACACTGGACATCAACAGGCTTTGTTTGAGGTAACAACAGCTGTGAACAGATCATAAGATGATAACTGAAAAACAATACAAAATCTATATGGATTTATGGAGTTTGTAGGGTCTAGAAAATGGTTCTGCAACTAACAACTGTTAGCTAAATTGAACCGTAAACTAAAGTGAATTTTTTTTTTTAAATAATGTAATATATGCTATATAATGTGTGTGATTTTTTTTTATTTTTTTTTTTTTATTTAATCACTATATAAGATCTCAAACCAAAGTAATCAAGAATGATTTGTATTATTATCAATAATCGTAATGAATTTACTGTCAACTGATTCACAGATATTTATAGATTTTATTGATTAGCTGATTCACGAATGAATGAATCTTATGAGCTGGTTATTTTTAGTGAATCATCAATACAGCATAGCTAGTGTAATTTAATTCACAAATGAATGATTCTTATGACTTTTTTTCTGAATCATCAACATAAACTGGAACTAGTGTAACTTGATTCACAAACAATGACTCTTATTAGGCGATTCTTTTTAATGAATCATTAACATACAGCACAACCTGTGTGGTCTGATTCAGTTCATGAACTAATGACTCTTGTGAACTGATTCCTTTCTACAACATTCAGCATGATTAGTGTAGTCTGATTCACAAACGACTCTTATGAGCTGATTCTTTTAAATAAATCATTAACATATAGCACAATCAGTGCAGTCTGATTTACGAACTAATCACTCTTATGATCCATTTGTTTTGTGTATCAACAACATGCAGCGGATCCGATTCACGAACAAATTAGTCGGTTCTTCTAATGAAGAGTTCAAAAGATTCGAAAGATAGTGATGTCTATATTGAAGTTAAGCACGTTTTGTGACATATTAAAATTTAAAATAACTGTTTTCTATTTGAATATATTTTTAAAATGTAATTTATTCCTGTGACGTCAAAGCACAATTTTCAGCATCATTACTCCAGTCTTCAGTGTCACATGATCCTCCAGAAATCATTCTAATATGCTGATTTGATGCTCAAGTAACATTTATTATTATTATCAATGTTGGAATTATTTGTGCTGGTTAATATTTTGTGGAAATATTTAATGAATAGAAAGTTCAAAAGAACATTTTAATGTTTTAAATGAAAATCTTGTGTAACATTATAAATGTCTGTCATTTGGCTCAACCAATTAGAATCAAGGACCGGAACTATCCGTTTTATAAACAGATATAGATATTCCAGAGAGGTCATTATATAAAGCCAGTCAACTTTTTTCCGGATGCATGTCTCATAATAAGAAATTCCTGTGGCCTTTTGGGCTTTTCTGACCAATGTACCCTTTCTCTCCGAACACAGGTGAGGCAACGAGACAAATTCCCCTTCTCTCACCAAACACAGGTGGGGCAAAGAGACCAATCCTCCAGCAACAAGAAGGCCTGTCGGTCTGGGAACGGGTGTCCGTGCCATACTTGAGCTTTCTCAGGTAGATCAAACAAAACAGCTCAACAATGAACAATCCTGAGAGAAAAAAACAGAGAAAGGTCACATTTGGAAAATATGTAATTCCCGTTTATACGAACGTGATCTGCCTATACTCCCAACGCACAGTGCGATGCCCGCTCTGCGAGCGGTAAAAATGGTATTTAAAAAAAAAACCTAAAACAATAGACCCCTCTGACTTACCTGTGCATTCTTAGAGGATTAGCTTGCATGGTGAGACGCTAGGCCAGCCTAGGAGAGGAAGAGGGGGACGTGAAGGCTTTTAATCGATTCCCAGGCTGTCGAGACCACCGGCCTCACACAAGGGAGCTATTATGAACGTTACCTGCTTTCCAGTACCCAGAGGCTCAGTTCAAAGGGTCTTGAGATGGACTTTCAAGCCCGGTGGGGAAGTGTCACCCTACACCGCTGTGAACAGAGCACGGGTTTTGATGATCCGAGGGGGAAATATCAATGGGACGCACAGCAGCTGTAAATGTGCACTCACCGCCCAAACGACAACGCCGGGTGCTAGAGGTCAGACAAGGATAAGACCGCTTGAAATGGCATTTAATAAGTCTGTACAGATAGGGAGGTGATTATAAACTGAAGAGGATGAGATACATTTGTAAAACGGCGCGCTGGTAGCGGTTTATGCCTCGGGTTATATCTTAAAAGCTTGACTCACAACCGGCTTGTCAAACCATGAATGCTATAAATGAAGTTCGATATGTGGTTGCTTGACTTGAATGCAGCTTGTACCTTCAAAGCATTTCCTAAAACAACACCATTGAGGAGATGATTAAGGTGTTTCTCTCATTTCCCTACATCATCTTGTTTTCTGTTCTCCTAGCCATAATTCTTTGAGGAAAAGGAAGTACTAAAGTGCCCTACAGTTTCTTTGAGGTTAGATTAATTGGTGAAGAACTCGTACTAAAGATTTTCGGATGTTTTCAACCATGTGTGAAACCCTCATTATAATGTTTATGTCAAAACTCTAACAGGACTTTTCCTTGGTTTCTGTCTGCGGATGAAGGAAAACATGATCAAAGTGTGACTCTCGCTAACCAAATCCCACCAGAGATGTCGGATACAAAGGAAGATTGAAGTAAAATTCTTCTTAAAAAAAAAAAAAGTGCAAAGGAAACTGAGGTGCCAACATGTTAGGAGCGAAAAATCCCGAAAAACAAAAGGTTGCATCAATAGTTCATGGGATTTTTTTTTTAAGGTTTGTCTTTTTATATCCTTTGCCTTATATTTACCTCTGTTGTCAAAGGATTGCTGTTCTCCTGCTACGATTCAAACAGCTCCAGATGAAGAGGATTCAAGATGGAAGCTTTAGTTGATGCTGTCATATCTGTGTAGCACTGTGAGTTCAACTCAAGGTTATCAGGTTCTCAGTGGCACTGTTGCACCTGCCACAGAAAGAAGACTACATTTATTTAACATTGTCCACAAAATAGTGTCCCACAGGGTTCTGTCAGTGGACCGCTATTGTTATCTTTTCCAACAGTTGGGCTTTGTTCATAAGTTGAGTGGTGTAATATTTTAAGATTGCTATGAAAACCAGAGATGGTCATGGACAGGTCATCTGGAAACATTATAGCTATATCACCTCCTCCCTCAGGTGAGAAAAGCCTTTTTTTCCATTCCCTTTAATTGTTTGGTTCACACCTACAGTAGCATATAAAATATTTTCACATCAGCTTTACTCTTTAAACAATGTATCCAAAGCCTGGTGACCTGTAAAACAGAGCTGCAACAAATACTGCAACAAATGTATTGCTGAATATTTAGTTATTGAGCTCCAGAAAGTTTATAAAAGCACCATAAAACTATTCAATGCAACTCTTTACTCCATGCACTTTTATCCAAACCTTCTAAAGTTGTACGACTGACTTTCTTCTGTGGAGCATTAAAGAAGACATTTTGAGAAATTTGTTTTTTCGTCCACACAGTGGAAGTCAATGGGCTCCATTGTTGAGTGGTTACCAACATTCTTCAAAATATCTTCCTTTGTGTTTCACAGGAAGTAAGTCACACAGGTTTTTGAACGACATGAGGGTGAGTAAATGATGACACAATTGTAATTTTGGGGTGAACTATCTTCTTGAAATCAACATGAAGTGATATTTGCAACCCATTTACTTCCATAATCAATCGTATTTATGAGCAAATATGGATAATCAAAGAGAATAAAAATGTGGAGTTTGAAAAGTAGGCCAGAAATGCAGCCAGGTTATTGGAAAGGAAAGTTTGAGAAGTAAAGGCGGAGCAATTTTGATTTATTATTATAAAGACAATCACAATAACACGTATTAAACAAGAACACGCATTTAAAAAGATAGATTTCATGTTGATTAAGTTGTTAGTCAATGCAAATGAGATCTGAGACCTATGGAGCAGAACATTTTCAGTGAATAATTTTTGTAAATAAATTTCATCTGTTCCTCACATAAAGGCTCCAGAAGACTTGGAATTTAATGAACGAGTTGCATAAACTACTTTTATGGTGCTGCTTTGTCATTTTTGGTGAGTTAGGTGAGTAAATGACAACATAATTTTCATTTTTGGGTGAACTATTCCTTTAACCTTTCCCGATGACATACTTCAAGAGTTTTATAACATTCTCCCAGCATTAATTCCCATTAAACTCTGACAGGCGCTGTTGGGAAGCTGATTGTGAACTCGGCACAGCAGAAAAAGTGGGAGCAGCAGCCTCGGCCCTGACATCTGCCCAGCTCCTAAACACTTCTCGTCCCGCTATGTCCTTCTGTTCAACAGACCTCTGTCCTTCAAGTCTACAGCAGCAAGATAAGATGACGACCGCCTGCAAATCCAACTGCCGGTAACTAGGTGTGAAACCTTCCTTGTGCTCTTGAGCAGTCTATTTCTGACTTAATAGAAGATAGGTATTGTTTAACGTCCTTCTCATCTGAAATGATTTGGAGCTGATGAATAAATGAGATACAGGAAGGCCGTAGCGAGGATTCCGCCGAGACTCAGTCTCAAACAAAGCTGGAATTAGTGTCAGCCTAACGTTCTTTACCCTGCGCTGAAGAATACGAGCATCACTGCCTCATTATCTCCAATAAGCGTCAATTAGCCATTCTGTAATGATACCGCTACCACACATGCCAACAAGGCCAATTTAAATAGGGCTATTAAAAGCAAAATGATCTGTGTTTATGATAATGAGATGTGGATTGGGTACAATTCAACGCTTTTATATATATATATAAGAAGATATGAACATAAACAAGGGCTTTGTTATATCTGAGTTTTTAAGTTATGAATGTAAATAATCAGAACTATGTTAAATAGCCCCAAGGCTGCTGCTAAAATTCACAGGGCGTGGGATAATTATTATGGGTTGGCCCACCAGACCCAATAACGTTCCTGATGATTGAACTGTATAGACTTATTTTACAAAATAAGAGCATAATCTACAAGATAAGACATTTATCAGATGCTTAGGCTCTGTTGTGCAGCGAATCTTCCGCCATGGTTGTCAGTCATCTCATTACTTACTCTCGTCACGTGATCAGTGAACTCTGATTCCTGCTGCACTATGTACGGCTCTGTTGCTCGTGTTTTATATATATATATATATATATATATATATATATATATATATATATATATATATATATATATAGTGTATTATATAAATATAATATACACAAGACAAAATAACTGAATTTATAAAAATGACCTTGTTCAAAAGTTTACAGACCCTTGAATTGTAATACTGCATGTTGTTACCTGGATGATTAACGTCTGTTTTTATGTTTTGTGATAGTTGTTTATGTGTCACTGAGTCATCCTCCTGGTCCTGCACATTATTTGGTTTTCCAGCATCTTCTGCATATTTGACCCCTTTTCAGCAGCGACTGTATGATGTTGAAATCCATCTTTTCACACTGAGGACAGTTGAGGGACTCATACGCAAGTATTACAAAAGCTGCAAACATCAAGAGTAGGGGGTAAAAAACTTTTTTAATTTGATGATCAGGGTAAATTGTACATATTTTGTCTTCTGGGAAACATGTAGGCAGCTTCTGAAGGGCAGTACTAAATGAAATGGAAAAAAAATATATGATCTTTAAACAAAATAAGAAAAATTCACACATCATCATCTTGATTAAAAGTTTACACCCCCCGGCTCTTAGTGCATCGTGATTCCCTCTGGAGCATCAGTGAATGTTTCGCATCAAACATTAGAAACACATAAAAAGTGCTTGTGTGAATCACCTTCATCCATACAAACATGCGTAAAGAATTTTCTCATGACAGCTGGAAGGAGGAAGGACAGGCTCCTTATTTACAACAGATTCTCTTAATTAAAGACCACCATAATCAGACTCACAAGCTTCAAACAGTCTGCGCTGCTATCACAGGACTGCCTTACTTCTTTCTGTAGTACTTATGCTGTATTACACTCCTCGTACAGTTTTAGGGCGAGAGGACGGGCTACTGTCATTGAGACGTTAGCAAATAGACATGCTATTTCACTGCTATGAGTGGCTCAAGCCCCTCGGAGATACAAAATGAACAATGATATATGATTACAGGCTAGACCAGGCATCTTCAACCTTTTTAGCAGGGGGTTCTTGATTATGATTTCTCTTTTTTAGCTTTAGTTAGTGTGTAATGTTGTTTATGCTCAAACAGCAACATCTGCAAAGTTATGACGTTCAAAGTTCAATGCAAAGGGAGATATTTTCTTTTACAGAAATCACTTTTTAGAGACCACAACAAATGGCTGGTAGGGACTACAGCGAACTTCTTCTAGGGTTGGTGACATCACTAACCCTAAAATTTCCATAAACCCTGCCCCTGAGAACACACAACAAAGGGGTCATTTTACCGTCATTTTACGCCGGACCGCTTCACAAACGAGGGTCGATTCAATGCTGGATTTACACAAAAGATTAACATGACGGTACATGCTAGTTGATGAGTTGAATCAACTCAAGGCAACTACATAAATTTACCCACTAACCATTCAGAAACGTGCAGATGCATTCTAAAAGTTGTAACTTCTTCCTGAGTCTCTCCATCAGTGTCCGACTCCGGTTTGAACAATGTAAGGCTGAACACCGTTACTGACAATCCTCATTTTGGCTGCGTGAGATTCTCCAGCTTTGTTGTTGTTGAGCAACCGAAGCGTGAGCTGTTAAAGCTCCGCCCTCTTCTGGAAAATGGGCTGGGAGCAGCAGCTCATTTGCATTTAAAGGGACACACACAAAAACACCCAAATAGGGGCAAATTTGACAAGCTATAATAAATGATCTGTGGGGTATTTTGAGCTGAAACTTCACAGACACATTCTGGGGACACCAGAGACTTATATTACATCTTGTAAAAGGGGCATTATAGGTCCCCTTTAATGTAAAGAATAATGCCCTGTTATCTATGCAACTGTGTGTTAATTTTCAAATTTTATGTGTGTTGTGCCATATTAATATATTTGCATATATTTACATACTTTGCAAAGCTATTAAAATGATTAATGTACAGACTGTTGTGGGAGGGACAATGAAACATTTAGCTGGACTTTAGCTTTGGTTGAAAGTTGAAAAATGTATTTTTGTTTAATGCATATTTTCATTTTTTCATAAAAATGAGTTTGAGATCAAACAATAATTGGCAGACCCCCTGCAGTACCACTGCGGACCCCCTGTTGAAGACCCCTAAGGTTGAATTTTTATGTTCTAGTTTATGAGCTGACTAATACAGAGTTGTGTGTCAAAAATATACTTATGATTTTTGCCTGCAGATCATGAAAAATCCCATTAAAGGAGAGAACTCGAGACATATCTAGAGACCGGAGACTTGGTGGAGGACTCTTCTGACTTGGACTAGTAAGTAACCACCTAGCAACCACACAGAACACCCTAGCAATGCATAAAAAAATGCACCTACATGGCAACACCCTGGTAACCACCCATCACCCTTGCATTGTCAAACATTCAGAAGCATTCAAATCAGCTTTGATTCTGAAACTGATACTAAAAAGAATAAAACAAACCATTTCATTTGCTGTTTTTGTTTGTTAAATTCTATGCAATGATCCCTGTCATTTGACAAAATGTTGTGGTTTTGGATTTGTGTGCATATAGGTCTGCCAGGAAGAAAAATCATTACTGAAATCATTGAATCATTACTCACTGGCCTTGAAATTTTGTTTTTCCAGCTATTTTGACAGTAACTCCAGAACAGTGGAATGATTAGCTGTCACAGTGTGTTCAGTAATGACATTCGTTGCGGTGCACCCTACATACTAATAATGCCAGTAGTCTCATTGTGTTTAACGTGCCGTCCTGCATCCAATTTCCCACCAACAAAATCCTGTCATTGAGGATAAGTCCAATCTTCAAACCAATCAGCTATTAGTATATCCCTCCAGGTCCATTTGCATATTTATTGCCCAATCAAAGCAGCTCCTGTCATATCTCAAACATATGTTTGCCTGGCTGCGGTCAAAGTATTCCCAGACTATTTTATAGCTTTTTAAAGGATTATGAAGAGGTCATAAATGAACTTTTAGCAATGTAAATAATCACTTGCATCTTGGAAATCTTCAGAGAAGTAAATATATTAGATTCTGAAGGCTTATCTGTTGTGGATGTTCATGCATGCTAAATGGCTCTCGGGTAGTGTGAATAAACTGTATCCTTCCTGATAACAAGCTTAAGTAATTTGCATTTATTGCAATAATTGTCACTGTAACATATTTAAGTGGTTGCACTTGCATATCTACACATCCATACCTTAGCAAGTATCATTAAATGCAATAATGCAAGAGAAGAATATGTCTCGTACTTGCTAATAAGTGCATGACTGAATTGCTGGCACGGATGCTTTTTCCTGATATGGCACGTCTGTTTAACTCAATGGACACAGTGAGTGAGATTCTGAGGAGCCTGATAAGTCATTTATGATGCCAACTACATTCATCTCAAGGGTACGGGTACTAGTAGACTGACGTGCGAGACTCCTGTGTTGCATGTCACTTAGATTTTGTGCTGAAAGGAAGGTGGCTCACACAAAAAGCTGTTTCCTTCCCTCTGAGTGCACCAGTGTAGAAACCGTGCGTGTCCCTGCTGCTGAATGCTGTGTTAAATGCCATGAAAATGCAGAAATGGCATTTAAAGGAAATGTATTAATAGAATTGTGTGTGTGTGTGTGTGTGTGTATAATGTAGGTGTGTGTGTGTGTGTGTATAAATGTTCTTTTTAACCTTCTATTCTTTAAAGAATCCTGAAAAAAAAGTATCACACTTTCCACAAAAATATTAAGCAGCACAACTGTTTTATAATAAGAAATATGTCTTAAGCAACAAATCAGCATATTAGAATGATTTCTGAAGGATCATGTGACACTGAAGACTGGAGTAATGATGCTGAAAATTCAGCTTTGCATCACAGGAATAAATTAAAGCAGTAAGCCCCAAGAAGCCGTGGTTTAAAGTGAATTTATAACAGCTAGGGGCGTTGTTAGGCATGACACGGAGCAAAGTGCCTAAAACCCCCTTAGCTGTTATAAATTCACTGTAAACCACAGCTTCACGGGGCTTATTGCTTTTATAAAATGGTTACCACATAATACAAATATTAAAGCCAAAAAATATGTATCAATGCAACTTTCATGAAGTAAAATCATTAAAAGGCTTCCTTCCGCTGGAAAAAATAGTCCCTGACCATGAACAGCAACAGAAGTTACATTATTACGCCTCTAGATGGCGGCAAAGATTGTCTTTATGAGCGAGTCACTCAGCCGCAAAGACTTTTATATTGAAGCTTGTTGTGAACACAGAACAAGACGCAAATGACAAATGCTTTGACTAGCGCTGTCCATAGATATACATAATAAAGGCTAGATGTCTCGTCTGCACTGCTGGCCAGTGGAGGTCGACGTCCGCACCTGGCGGCCATCTTGTAACAGTCAGCTCGCTCACTCGTAACATTGTGTTTTAATGGTGCATGTACTTTTTAAATAACCATAACTTGCTCAATTTTCTACCGATTTTCAAACTGTTTGGTTTGTTATAAACGTCAGAGATGTACTTATGACACTGCATACTTATAAATAATTATAACCATGGACTTCCATATGAAAATAACATTGAACAGAACAGATAGGTGCAATGAATATACACACGCACAAGGTATTTATGTTAAATCAATATATAGGCTACTAAAACTCAGTGTACAGAATGGCAACATGAGATATATATATATATATATACACTTTTATAATATGAATATTACTATTATAATAAAATAATTTGAATTATTACGTTTATTTTAACTTCTTCAGGGTTGGGCCATTTACTAGGCTTTTCCCCTCGACATTGCACTGTGCCTACTTCAGAGATCACTGTTCCAAAAAAAAAAAAAGGTGTCCAAAAGAAACATTCTGCGATTGTTTAAACAAACTTGTAAAAAGCTTTGGGTCAACAACAATCTTGTAATACTATTATGTCATAGCCCTGCTGTTCCTGTGTAACAGGACCTGTATTGTACATACATCCACTAAGTAACTAACGATTATCCCAAATATACTCATAATATTGTCATATCTTACAGGTGAAAGGTGATCCCACGGGCTCTCGTTTTGAGACTACGGCGATTGGAGCATCCGTAGGCTGCACAAAAGTCTGGCATCTTCTCCTATAAAGCCAGCAATTTCCTGTATCATAATGTAAGATGTTTTTAACAAACCAAACCGATTGGAAATCATGTGCAACTTAAGTTATATTGAAAAGAAAGAGCAATTCTGCCTCTCCCACTGATGTAAAATTGCTGGGTAGCAGCTAAACTGTAACTAGGCTACTAGGTCTCACTCAAAGCTTCTTGTTATTAGCCAGCTAATAACTACAACCACATCCACAAAGATTGTAATTTAGACAAAAGATTAGTTGTCATAAAATCGTTATTGGTGTCAGTAAAACCTATATAATTGAACAGCTCGATTGTGGTCTCAGCCTTGATAACTTGCGCAAGTAGCCGTGATACACAACTATGCTGCACGATTAAGTCATTTTTCGAAAAGAAAAGCTGCAATTTCAACATGTTCAAGCATCCAGAATTATAGCCACGTTAATAATGTTTGTAAGAAACCAAACCATTTGTAAATCCGTCAAGATTTCAGCGAGATAAGAGTATTTGTGTTCGTGCAGATCACTCACCTTACATCAGGTACCACAGAGCCCGCCAGAAAGCTTGCCTGTGACAAGATGGCTGCTGGTGATGACGTTAGAGACTCCGCCGTAAGACATCTAGCCTTTATTATGTATATCTATGGCGCTGTCAGTGTCAGCAGGGCACGGGAAACATTAAATGTTAAAAGGACAAGATCGCAGTGGACATTTAAACAGATTTTTTATTATGAACATAGGACTGACCTGAAGGAAAATGCTAAATTTGAATGCAGATAATACACTCGGTCTCTTGATATCTCTCTCACAGTACTCTTCTACATAATGCAGTAAGCTTCAATGAACAAAATCAATTGAGAACAAACATATGTTTACATTGCTAAGAGGGGTTGCTAGACAGACGCAGCAACATACACATTCAGTGGCGCAGCGATACTTATGTCATGCGGTCAGCTGTAGCGTATGTTTTCGGGAATTTTACAACGGCTTCGAAAAGCGGCTCAACCAATCAGAATCAAAGGCCGGAACTTTCTGTTTTATAATACATTTTAAAATATATTCAAATAGAAAACAGTTATTTTAAATTGTAATAATATTTCATGATATTTACTGTATTTTTGATCATATAAACTTTTGAACATGTTCCACAAAGTTTGACAATCAGAAAGTGTCAAAAACTTTTTGTTTTCATTTCTTTTTTACATTTTTGTCTTCAACAATATATTTATTGCTTCATTTTTAAACAAACTTTTGTTTCTGAAATGTTCTGATTGAAACATGTGCTTGTGCTGTATTTCTTTAAAATGACATATTTTGTTATATAATGCATAATGCATTTTTAATTATAGCTTAAGTGTCCAAATACCTTTTGGGTATATATTTATATTGAATAGACTTGCATGAGTCATATGGATTATTTTAATGATAATTTTATAGCTTCATGTTCTTTTTGAAGCCCAAAAGCTTCTTATTTAAAATGATTTAAAAAGAAAGTAAGTCTATACGGGTTTGAAATGACATGAGGGTGAGTAAACGATGACAGAATTTTCTTTTTTGAATGAACTGTTCTGTTATCTGTGAGACAAGATTTCCTGTGTGAATCATTTTGTTGCATCTGTGATATTATGGCAAGAATTTCTGTCATAAATCTTACCAACACCTCAGCTATATATAAATGTGGCAACAACCCAAAGAAAGTGTGGTTATTAGATTCATAAACACACTCGTGACAGTCAGATGCTGGTAAGAGATTCTGGAAGAATCTGTAAATAACTCTGAGAAGTGCACCGGAGGTGGAGTGATGGAGATAATGAACGTGCAGGAGGAAAGCGTAAACACTGCTAAAAATGCCAAACGTCAGTATCGCACTGCTGACTTTTTATTGGGAAAAAGGGGCAGGTGGGGTTGTGGGTGGAGGGGGTTTGATATGGAAATGATGTCATAATTAAAGGAAGATCAGCTCACATGCAAAATGTGAGCCTCTTTGGCTCGAAGCACAGATTCCCTCAAGTTTCAATTAAAGAACCGTTCTGGGTTCAGTACACCACACAAAATAAACTCATACATCAGTTTGTATAAACAAGCACAAATTCAGTGTACAGTAATGCACTTACAGCGAAAATGATGCAAGACAGTAGTGTTGATAGTAACTGATTCATAGTACCAGTGAAATGTTAGGAGCCGTTTTGTTCACTTACACTGAGCTGTAATCATGAGAAGTGTTTGTCTTGATTCACATCGGTCAAAAGTTTGGGGTCAATAAGATTTGAATATTTTTGTCTCTTATGCTCAGCAAGGCTGCATTTATTTGATCAAAAATACAGTAAAAACTATGGAAGCTTGTTTCTGCCAGGGAATAAAGATAAAAAGGTAATTGCAATGATAAATTACCTTTATTATTACTTTTATTATAATATAAAATGTTGCAATTACCTTTTCATTTTTATTCCCTGGTGGAAACAAGCTTCCATAAAAAACATATTTTAAAATAATTTAAAATGTAATTTATTTCTGTGATGGTAAAGCTTGTTTTTTTAGCAGCAATTTCTTTGTACATGCATATATATATATATATATATATATATATATATATATAATTCCTAATTATTATAATTTTAATTCTGTATTATTATACATTCCTTTAAATTGTTCCTCTTGTAGTGTAAATTCATTCATACTGGTTTTAGTCCAACAGTTTAGCCGACAACGTCAAACTGGGGAGGGCGAGTAAGTTTACTATTGTTTTGATTTTTAGTTGAGTAGATAAGTTTGCCTCAGTCGTAACATAGATCTAAAGGGGCACTTGAGTGAATGCGCGTGCAGCACTTAAAAGGCAATTATCCATCAATGTGCCCTGGTCCCCATTCAAGCATGGTGCTCATCCTTTTTTAATGTTGTTGAATGGAGCACGCGGTCTCCATCGCAGCAGGGGGCTTCTGGGCAAGTCACGGAAGCCCCGGCTCAGAGCAGTAAGGCTGTGTGTCTCACGCCATTCGCTCGTATACACACACACACACACTCTGCTCTTGCTCTAGTTCTCCTAGACAGACTCATTTCACCAGCCTGATGTACTCAACTACTTTTGAGGACAACTATCCACATGTTATGTACATGCAATGACTGTATAGCTTTAAAAAGGCATGACATTTCCTTGTGCTTTCGTTTCCTTACAAATTTGTTACTCTTTAAGACTTGACCCAATTTCTTGCTTTTTGTGCATGATTCATTGGTGCATGTTTTCCTTATCTTTTATGAAAAACATTTTTCCCTCTTCTAAAACTACTTTACTTACTACTTTACTTTTCAGACATTACATGTCATCCTCTTTATCACATCCTTTTTTTATTTTTTTATTTTATAAATATCCTGTTTCACTTGGAAATGCAGCATTGCGGATGTAAAATAGTGTTTATGTGACTAAGTTTAAGTATCAACTTTGTCTCAGATGTTTCTCCTAAAATTCCTTTAGAGAAACACAACTACACGCAAATTACACCATTTTTGACATACAGTAAGAGTATAAAACAATGGAAATTTAATGTGGATAGCAGCTAAGATAACCGAGTAGGCCAACCCGTAAGTTCGCATCATCCTGGTTCCTTTGACAAAAACCCAAGGATTTTTCCATTTCCTTTTGGATTATTGTAGAAAAAGCTCTGTGCCCACACTCTAAAAAATAATGTCAACAAAAAAAATTAACGCAACAGTTTGCATCAATTTTTTTGGAGTTATGACAACTTTGAGTGAATTTAACCAATTTAACCGAGTGATCCCATTGGTTCAACCAACAAGCTACACTGAGTTAGAGGAACTTAATCATTTGTAGCATAAACACAAATTTTTAAGTTGATTACTCAAAAAAATTAAGTCGCTCAAACTACCAGAGTTGTAGCCCTGGAACCAGTTAATCTTATCTATTTCAGTTCAAATCAACAGCTATCATAGCACATGCTAATACAACTTATTTAACGTATATTTAATTTACAAGTAAGATATTACTTGTCACTGGCATTATAGTGCAGTCATTGCTTATAGAGTCAATGTAGTGTTAGTTAGTATTTACTCTTCAGCACAATGATAACCACAAAAACTTCAACATTACAGAAACTCTTTTAAATGTCAAACATAACAACATTAAACACTAACAGGTCTTTCCCTTCACTAAAAACAAATACATTAACACTTAATTTCAACATTCATTCTCCTTATCCAGTCCTATTTGCAAAGCATGCTGGGAACTAGAAATCCACTAATTTCCAAAGTTATCAAGACAGTTTCATTGTTACTAAAACCTAATTTTTAAAAAAAAAAGCCAATTACCGCAGAAATTTGAGTTTAAATTACAGATGATATTAAGTTGATGTAATGATCAACATTATTATGTCAACAGAACTCTACACAATAATGTTTTCAACTTAAAAGGTTTAATTAAAACAATAAATTAGAATTTTTAAGTTGCAGCTATGCATTTATTTAAGTTGTGGTAACAGGTCCCCTGAATTACTTTTTAGAGTGAAAAGTTTATAATTCTTACATGTTTGGTTCATCATGATAATCTTCACAAGTGAACACAACTGTTATGATTTTGAAGCCTAAATACAGTCACCAGAAGTAAAATGCTAAACGTAGGCTATAAACTCACTACACCATGGTCGCATTGCATGAATTTAACGTCACTTTCCTTGAAAGTTTGAGGTAGAATAGTTTTAAGAGCACAATTATAAACACAACGAGTCTGCAAAAAAGTGGACTAGTGAGTAGATAAGTTCATCTGTTTAGCCTGATGATGTTTAATGTCCCCAACAACCTCTGTAGTCCCATTTAGCCACTTGTTAGCAACCGCCTTTTTCAAGACAAGTAAAAAAAGCTTTAAAAAAATCACAAGTGGGCATAACTGGTGTATTTTATGGTATAGAATAAAATGTGAAAATATCTTGAACTTGTGTTCACCACACCTAATTTCAGGCATTAAACCAAAAACCCATTCAAAAACATTGACTTCAGGACGATGGAATAGGAAGTGCTAAAATGCTAAAACTTAATGAGATATGGTGTTCGATTCCATGGTTTCTGACTCCCGATTCCCACCTAACCCTCCATTTACTTTACATCAAAACAGCTCAGGATGGAATAATACAAGATTGCAGTGGTTATTACACACTTAATTAATATTTTTTCTCAACACACAAAGCTTAAATTCCCCTTAATAAAACAACACACTTTTAGAGTGACTGTCCAAATTTGTCCAATTTAGCAATTGACATTACCTTGAAAAGATGAGTAGCTATCAACGTCGTTACCTAGCTGTTGGCAATACCAATTTTACAGAGGTAAAAGTCACAAGAAACATCAGTGTCCGAATTCATCACTTTACTTTGTTCACTGATATAGTGCACTCAACTGCCATGCACTATTTAGGGATTAGAGAATCAGTGAACAAGTGAGCGATTTCAACACAGCGACAGAGTCAACAATGAGAATTGAATCCCCATCACTGATGAGATCTCTGATGTTTGAATGCAAACTCAGGTGTGAGATATAATTGAGATCTCTTCTGAAACTCGAGAGACTTTTAAGAGGGTTTATTTTGAGAAGCAAGATACTCAAATTGCTCTCAATCTCTTTACTGTTTAGGTGAACAAATTGAGATAATAAAGAGATAACATTTGTGACTTTTCTTTCCAACAGATGTCTTTATTTCGCTCACTCACATGCAGATATTCAACATTGTCTTGTGGGATCTGTCCTCAACAGTGGCGGCAGCAATCGCTTTCTTCCTGTTTACCCACAACTAGCCTTAATCCTTTTATCTGTCCTTGTACAGTCTATTGTGTGTGTGCAGAATTAGTGCCTATTTAACAATGCATCATCTCAGACACATATTTCCATTATGTGTCCTGATTACATTGGGGATGGCAGTCTCGTTTTGGACTTATTTATAGCTGATTATCACTAGAGAGTCTGTTAACAATTCAAATCCAAAAGAACAACTCTTCTCTCAGAGATTATGTGTTCAAGAGTCTCTTATGAGGTCTGATATCAAGTACTGATTATGAAAGTAGTAGTTCTGACACTAAAATCCAAAATATGAATCAATGTGAATTTTATTGATACAACTAATACTAATGTAATTATTTATCAGATGTTTGTTTGATTGTACTATGCAGATGTTTCTCCCAAAACTCTCTTAAGGAACAAAAATACACAAGTAAATTGTTCATATACATGCTCTTGAAATCTGTTCCCACTATTTTGTAAAAGCAATACAAAAATACACCGTTACAGCGATTTTACCATGATTAAGGTGAGTTATCACAACAAAACCCCATAAAAATGAAAAAAACACTGTTGACAGTATTGCTTTATTATCAAGTGCTGAGATGTTAAAGACAGGTGCAGAGAAAAATATAACGAGTCAAAAGTGAATTTCACAGTTGTCTCCAAGTCTCCATTAAATGATTGTTAATAGGATTCAGTGCTGTAAAAGTTTGACTTCTACTTTAAGTTTCTTTTGTTATGCTTAACTTTGTGTTAATGTTCTGTTTCAGATGGCTCTTGTTCCACAAAAGAAGAACGGCAGATATTTTTCATGTCTTGCTCATGATTAGGTGCTGACTCTGATATAATGATGACGACGTGCATCTTCTGTGGAGCAAGCGCATGTTCGTCTTCCACAGCTACAGCAGCTCCGCTGGGACAGGGTAGATCCCGCTGGGATTTTCCTCCATACTCTCAGCACGGCTATTTGTGCTACACCTTGTTAGAACAAGTGCAAGAAAAATGTGTGGGGTCGAGGAAGGCCTGGGAAGGAGTAAACTATAAAAAGAAACCGTCACTACTGTATTCAGGCTGGGCTCAAGAATAGCTAGCAAGCGCCATTGGTAAACAGCTTGTCGGTTAAGGTTCACATAACATGATTACGGAAGCGAAAATGACGCAAAACTAAATTTTGCTCAAATGGGGACACTTTCTCCTTCAAAACTAGGCATGAAGCTAATTAACTTTGTCGATAATACAGGGCTCCAGACCGTAATTATTAGAGAAAGCTTTGTTGGGTGTGGTGAGAAATCGAGTCCCCCCAGGAATCATGTCTCCTTTAGGACCCCGAGTGATCCCCATTGGTTCAACAGGCTTTTAATGGGTAGTATTTTTAACGCCTGGTTATAATTCCTGCAAAATCACGTTATGATTTATATAATTTAAAATGTATTATAATGACCTCTTTTAAATCACATGGTTTATATAACTAAAGCTATAGGTTGTGAAATGACAGCCTGACAATCGTCATTTTTGGCTGCGTGAGATTCTCCAGCTTTGTTGTTGTTGAGCAACTGAAGCGCGAGCTGTTAAAACTCCGCCCTCTTCTGGAACGGGGGCGGGGAGCAGCAGCTCATTTGCATTTAAAGGGACACACAAAAACGGCATGTTTTTGCTCACACCAACATAGGGGCAAATTTGACAAGCTATAATAAATGATCTGTGAGGTATTTTGAGCGGAAACTTCACAGACACATTCTGGGGACACCAGAGACTTATATTACATCTTGTAAAAAGGGCATTATAGGTCCCCATTAATGTATGATGTGTAATTATAAGTTGAATTGACTGAAATAGAAACCTTTTTAGGTAACATTTTGGAACCTTACCTACATTGATAATGATTTAACAATTTAAATACACATGGATCAGCAGTATAACATGGTCTTGCGTTGAAATGCATTGTGCTAAATTGGCGCAAACTGTTTAGTCAATTCTGCTCCCTCCTGGCTTCACAGAGCTGTTTCATACATAACAAAGTTAATAACACGACAAGAGTGCTCTCAGGTTTAATTAAGAGGGAGCTATCTCTGCCCACACATCTTTAAAAATAGATTTCACATCCACCGTAACCTCAAGGTTTCTCTGGTTAATATGCCAAAGCTTTATCAGATCAAAGAAAGAGAACTAGAAAGGCAAAAAAACAGTTGGCTGACCTGGACGAGACAGTCATTAGAGGAGCTTGGTGAGTCCACACTTTCTGTTCATAGTCTTCACTGATGCTTAAAATTCCAGTGCAGGCCACACATACAGGAAGAAATGAATGAAACCGAATTTAACAACATCATTAGTAACAGAATATCCTTGCATTAGAGGTGAGTGATATGAACAAAATCAGTTTTATCACCACTGTATATCAAAATAAAGTTTGGTTTTTTTTGCTTAAAATTCAATAAAAAATTGTGTATAAAAATAATTGTATATAATTTGTTATATATATTTAATATTAATATATTACAAGGTACTTAATTAACTTAACAATTAAATAATAATTTGACCTATGCTAAGTTATTAATTATCATTAATATATTTATATAATGTATGTATATTTGATAATTTTATATATAAGTGGAAATGTCTATTTTTGGAAAATGCAGTGAATTTACAAATGAAAGGTACTTTTTCATTGTAATTATTTTCAATTAATATTCATATTAATTCATAAACATGAAGAATTTAACACTTGAATTCAAAAGCAAAATTGCAAAACATTAAAATTAATATCACTGTATATTAAAATATTTTTGCTTATAATTCAATAGAAATTATACATAGTGTGTGTGTGTGTGTATGTATATATATATATATATATATAAGTATTTAATTAACTATTAACTTAATCATTAATTATTATTATTTAATATATTTATATATTGTGCATATTTTTTACTAATGTATATATTTATATATAATAATGTTTATATTTATATATAACTATGTGGCAGTGCCTATTTTTGAATAATTCAGTAAATTTACAAAAAAGGTACTTTTTCACTGTAATTATCCTTTTTTTGAGCTTGATAGATATCCAAAAATCATATTACTCCATAAAAAAAGAAGAAATCAAAAACATCTTTACATTATGTGACCCCTGAATTCAAAACAAAAATGCAAACATTAAAATTAATATATTACACAACTCTAAAGTCTGGAATTGATCAACAACAACTAAATTCAGTTTCGCATTGTACCTCATTAACATGTTTTTCTGCATTTCTTTGTAGATCTCACATGTCCACTGATGACCACATGGACCTTTTTACTGCCTGACACATTTCTATCATCACACGGTACTGTATATATTATCATTTATTAATGTATTATATTATATAGCACTGCTTGAATGCTGTAACGAGATGCTGAATTATACCGCAGTGATGAAAGTGAATGACGTTCAGCTATGACTTTTAATTACAGTTCACACATGACAGACCATCTAACTACAACCCAATAAAAAGCTCAAATTTCACTCGCAGCCTTTCACCCGTCTGTCAGGCGCGTACGTAATGCATTAGGGCATAACTCCATCTCCATAGCAGACAGTCGGAGCCCAGACTGAGCGCACAGAGCATAGACATCTTAATGTTTCCGAGAGCTTCCTGTCCCCCCGTAGAGTTTCCCCCTCCACACACCACTCAATCCACAGTTAAGATATCTTGTTAGTAGATAACAAGCGGTCTCTGCTGGGATTTCGATAGGCACACTTTTATTCCACCAGAGGATGTCTTTCCGAGCTGCAAGAAGTGTGGAAGGAAAGAAAGTGGGGAAAAAATAAAAAGGGCTTGCTGTCAATTATCTTCCCTCCACCAGGCTCCAGGAGAAAGAGAGCAGGTAATGTTGGGTCCTGAGCTGCGGGCTGTCCATCAAGGCCCGGCTCACGCCAGCTCTGCCAGGCCTGAAAAATGGATGGGAGCAGAGCGCAGCAAAAGGAACTGTGAGTCACAGAGAAGCGGGGAGAAAAAAAGAGCATGTCCTTTGGACTTGTGTTAAAGGCGTCTGTGTCCACAGCTGTTTGTAGCAGACCACACTTGAACCTGCCACACATTTGTGCCTGCTTGTAATTGGTTGATAAATTCACGTACATTTATGTACATGATAGGGTTATTATAGCTAACTGAAATTAAAACTAAAACCATTTTAAAAAATGCTGCTTGAAATAAAATAAAATATAAAAACATATTTTATTTCAACATTTCTCATTTTCATTTAGGCGAGTTTAACTTGATGTATAAAATAACTGAAACTAAAATAAAAATTAAAAACTATATTGACATTTAAAAAAAAAAAAAAAAAACATTACAAAAACACAAGAAAACTAAAATTAAAACGAAAATATACAGAAAAATAAAAACTAGTTCAAAATATTAATAAAAACTATAATAGTATCTCAATAATACTAAAATAACACTGTTCAAAACATAAATAGAAGCCCATAAAATTCAACCGTTTAAATGTCTTGATGATAGACTACTTCAAATAACGTGGTTTGTTGAGAAATCTATTATTTTTTTTAAGCAATCAGACTTATGTAAGTGCACCAGACTGGACGCGACTGTGAGACGTGATAAAGTCAATCAAAAATCACAGCCAATCAGAAGAGCGCGTGGGCGGGCCCTCGGCAAGCTCCTGACACTCGCAGCGAAATGGATAAGTACATAATCAGAATGAATGAACATTACACCATTTTAACATAATTAAAAATACATACTGAGTTACTGAAACAATTTTTGTCATATAATACACTGTCTGTTCACAATGAGTTGAGAGTTTGAACGTTCTTGTTTCCTTTTATTTATTTTGAAGATCTGAGGTGAATTGTCCATTGTTGCTTTCGGCACGGTTATAAAAGACACACAAAATGATATTCAAACTCACATTAGACGCTTTTAACATTAAATAAAGCACATAAACATTACCTGAGATTATCATTGCCATACTTTGTGTTGTTGTTTCCAGCCTCGATGTCAAAGAAAAATAGAAACCGTTTCTGAAATAGAGTCGTCGCGTCGCGTCTGTTTAGGACATGGTGTTACTCAGATATACAAACAAATGTTCAAAATTATTCTTTAAAGTAAATTATTAATTAAAATAATTAATACAATAAAATTAATTTGAATCAATTAACAAAACAAAGACATTAGTTTATGTTTGTTTGTGTTTTGTTCAGTGCCAGGTTTAGTTGAGTTCCCTATGTAAATATTTACAATAATTTAATTAATGAAAATATTATACTCATACTCATTTAAATATGAATAATAACTGCTGTGGATATTTACAGTTGTTTATTGTTTTTCTTATGCAAGTTGTACACAGTTCTGTGAAGCTGTCAAAACAAGTCGCTCCAGAAGAGAATACAGATGAGCTGGTGAAGTATGGAAGGAAACTTCTGGTAAGTGAAATTAGATTTTTACTTTAATTATCACCTGATTCCCAATTAGGTAAATGAATTATGTATAGTTTGGGGTTGGTTAAATTAATTAATTATGATTAATATCATGGTTAATGCCATTTTGCAGCCCAAGATTTAAATTTGGTCATTATTTGCTTACCTTAAAGCATTAGTTCACTTTCATATACAATTTTCCTGATAATTTACTCACCCCCATGTCATCCAAGATGTTCATGTCTTTCTTTCTTCAGTTGAAAAGAAATTAAGGTTTTTGATGAAAACATTCCAGGATTATTCTCCTTATAATGGACTTCAATGGCCTCCAAACGGTTGAAGGTCAAAATTATAGTTTCAGTGCAGCTTCAAAGGGCTTTAAACGATACCAGACGAGGAATAAGGGTCTTATCTAACGAAATGATCTGTCATTTTCGGAAAAAAATGTAAATGTATATGCTTTATATAAACAAATGATCGCCTTCCAAGTGCTTCCGCCAAAACCGTACTTTCGTATTCTTCAAAAAGTTTACGCTGTATGTCCTACACCTTCCCTATTCAACTTACGGAACGAACGCAGCGCCAGTTACATTTTTCCGTAAGTAGAATAGGGAAGGCGTAGGACAAACAGCGTAAACTTTTTGAAGAATACGAAAGTACGGTTTTGGCGGAAGCACTTGGAAGGCGATCATTTGTTTATATAAAGCATATACATTTACATTTTTTTCCGAAAATGACCGATCGTTTTGCTAGATAAGACCCTTATTCCTCGTCTGGTATCGTTTAAAGCCCTTTGAAGCTGCACTGAAACTATAATTTTGACCTTCAACCGTTTGGAGGCCATTGAAGTCCATTATAAGGAGAATAATCCTGGAATGTTTTCATCAAAAACCTTAATTTCTTTTCGACTGAAGAAAGAAAGACATGGACATCTTGGATGACATGGGGGTGAGTAAATTATCAGGAAAATTTTATATGAAAGTGAACTAATCCTTTAATGTTACTCCAAACCTTTTTGTTGTAAACACACAAAGAAAAAGAAATTAGAAGAAACAGCTCTTTTCCATACAACGAAGTTCAACGTGACCATTTTGGCTCCAAAAACAGAATCGCAACTTGATATCCAGTGTGATGTCCACATTCACACAGCAGCAGAATACGGCTGTCAGTCCTGTATTTGAGTCCTTAATATGGTTCTCACACAGTTCAGTTATTTATGGGAGTGACAACCGCAATCTGTAACCGAACTCACACCCGTAAATTTTCAGGACTCACAACAGCATTCTGAGAAAACATGTGCTGTGTGAACAGAACCGGACTGAACAACTAGTTGTCTGTCAGGTCATACGTCGTGTCTACCATATGTTGCAGGCTTTCATGTGTGTTTCAGTAACTTACAGCGGCAGAGATATGAGCTGTGTGTCATCTGAAGGTTTTAGATCCAGTCACTGTTCTCCACCTCTCAGAACTTCTCCAGTCAGTTTTGTGTTCTATGTGCGACTCAAATGATCCACTCTCCACACAAATATAAAAGCTTACATGTACGGTTAATGTAGATTTGATGGATGAACTCACGGCTCAGTTGGACTCTTGTCGTGTCAAAAGTGACGCTATAGACCTTATTCACATCAGTGCGGGAATGAAAACGAGGCTGTGAGGGATAGACATCAGTGGGTTGTACTATTATTTATTGTTTTTGGATTGTTCTGCTGACGAAACACTGCAAAATGACTTTCCAAGAAATTTCAGTAGACAACAAACTTCAGATAACATGAGCTGTGGAAAATGATAAGTAATTAGGGAGCTTTATATAGCATTTTACACCGGATGCCATTGAAAACACGGTAAGTCTGTCCCTCACAGCCTCGCTTTCATACCTGTCATGGCGCTGCTATTTCAGGTTGACTCCCGTTGCACGTTCATACAGACAGTATTCGATACGCTACTGTTGTGTGAACGGGACATTTTAAGACTCACACCTTTAGTAAACTGTCAATCCCAAAAAACTGACAGTTTGAATGTAGCCAAAGTCCCTTTGAGGAAAGTCATTTCATCTTTGAGGTAAAAAGTGTGGTTTAACTCCATGTCAGTTCTTCCATGGCATGTATCTAATCTTGGTCATCTTAAATCGTTTAAGATGTGTGCATTTAATTTGTGGTCCATCTAAGTGGATTTTGATAAATAATACAAGATTAAAGATCAAGCAAAGAGCAATTTGGATCATGATAAAAAGAGATGCATGACACAAAAACATGCCTTTTTGAAGTCAACATTCTACACCCTATTTACATTTTGTAGTGCACATTGGTCTTGCTTTGAATGATTCATTAAGCAATTTTGTCATGGCATAAGAAAAAATTGCAGTTGGAAAATATGAATTCAAACCTCTTCGGTGGAAATCGCTAAAGATGTTTGACATGATATTTTTACTGCCATTTTTTCCCCCACAGCTTCTAAGCTTTTCCCGGCCAATTATTATTCTGAAACAAATCCAGCAGTCCGTCATGTGCCAAATGACCGAAATGTGAACCCGATTCATTACTGATACTGCATCTAAAATTAAGCAAATGCTTATAGGCTTTATAATAAGAGGGCAACAGTGAACGCTTTGCTTTGTGCACGCTGGCTCCCGAGAGTACTGCAGTATCAATGCTGTACAAACCAATTAATTCATACGGAATCTCTCTGAGAATTTATGGACTAGGATGACTTCATCATTGCTTATAATTACTTTCATAGCCCTTGGGTTACTTCTAAATGAGCTAAAACCAGAGAAAATAAAGTACTGTGTGTCAACCCGGGACAGGAAAGATGTACTGTCTTACATGGCTAAGCTGAACAGGTCCGTATAGCGAGGTAGCATTAAAACGCTAATGCATGGATTTGGAAACTTTATGCTGCCCCTGTCAAAACCGAACCAGAGGTAATCAGTCTTGCCGGTGTCCAATCTTGTGCAAAACACTTCATTGAGGTGTTTAATGTACGCTGCCTAGTCTATGTGGCGTGTTGGATCTTGTCAATTGTGTGTAAGCTGAACGTTGCATATGTTAGCAGGCATGCTATACCCAGACTTATTTTCCTGCCTGAGGGTCGATTCCAGAGATTCTCAATATGATGTGGAAGAACAGATTTGATTTAAAGACTTGCCTTTTAATTCATGAAGTGGAAAAAACATTGCCCCCGAGATAACAAAGGACATAGACCAAGGAACACTGTTTCCCTGCAAATTGAATGTCGTCTGCTTTAACACATCGCCTCCGTTGTCCTCTTCGACAAACTTTTGGCTTCTGGCTACGAAAAGACAATACAAACAAGATTACAAAAAGGAGCCAGCATTACAAAATCCCGCTTTGAATCCTCTGAGTTTGACACAGAACCTTTCCCAACTTCCCCCAAGGTTCAGACGACACATCGACAGTGAAACAGAGCTTGTGGGTTAATTATTTCATCGAGCAGATGTTAAACTTTCGTGCTCTGGGTTTTATATAATTCTTTTTTATCTCGCAAATCCCTGTAGTGTAATTACAGCGGTAAAACCATTTACTCATTAGCATAGTTATGCAATCTGAACTAATGAACTGTGCTAGAATCACATTGAAAGTGAGAGTGTATGCACTTCAGATGACTGCTGCGTGCTTCTGGTTTTGTAAGACATCATAGACGCTCACGTATTCGTGCAGAAACAGAATCATTAGCAGGTATATTGTCGTGTTAAAGAAGTTCACTCAACAATGAAAATGTTCTCGTGATTTACAGGTTGCAGTGACCACGTCTGTCGAGCAATATTTAAACTAGGGATGCATGAAATATTTTAGCATCGGTTATCCACTAATATTTGAGGGTTTGTTTTATGCATGCATGATATATAGACCAAATTGGGTATTTAATTGTGCATGCTCATTTCATGTGTTTTTACATTTAGATTACTTTTGCCATCATCTAATGCTAAAGTTAATCTTTAAAACCAACAATAATTTGATATTTAAAAAAAATAATAATAATTTATTTACACTAATAATTAACACTATTAAATGTAATCTTTAGCAAATTACTATTTATACAGTGCATTATAGTGCTGTGATGCATGAATTCACATTTAGAAATTATCTTAAAATGCATTAGTATAGAATTTTAATATTGGTCATTTGTTGTTTATTTAACTTGAACTTGTGTATGTATGTATATGTACATACTTTATATATATATATATATATATATATATATATATATGTATGTACATACTTATTAGTACTTATAAAGCACATAATAATTCCTTATTCTGCATGACCATATTCTACATCCCTTAACAACTATCTTACTATTAATAATCAGTAATTAGGAGTTTGAGGAAAAAGTCTTAGTCTGACCATATATATATATATATATATATATATATATATATATATATGTATATATGTATATGTGTATATATTCAGGGATATGTATAGACAATGTTTTTTTAAATAATAATTTATTTATTTTTGAAAACTGAAAAATTAACCACCTACAGGTTGGATTGACAAGAGGTGACTAAATCATGACAGAATTCTCATTTTTGAGAGAACTGTTGCTTTAACAATTAATTCCTGCTATGGACACATGAAAAGAAGGAAAAAATATGCTGAGGATATTCAGAGATACGTATAGAAATGTTGATACTGCTGACTATTCCTGCAGCGCTGGGGGTTTCCTATGAATACTTATTTCATGTGGTGAACATTTGCATGCATGAATATGGTGAATCTGTGTTTGTCTTAACTTCCAGAGACCTCCTGTGCTCATTTACTGCAATCCATCTCCAATCTCAACTCCACGGGAATCGTTAAACACGACTCCAAAGGATTCCACGCTGCGAATATCCCCTGTCATTTTATTGTACGTCCTGCAGCAGAACCGCATTTCCATCATTGCAAGCCTCTCTCTGGGCACGTCAGAGTCCAGTCGATACAGGCGTAGAGAAAAGCAGTGGCCTGTAATTGTCGTGCTGTGCTTTTGACAGTCCTTAACACTCAAATGGACAACCCCCGTCTAGAATAAAGACCCGTGGCACTCACAGCGTTGGTGTGTCACTGTCTGGCACCGTGATCAGCTGGGTGTCAGGTCTTGTCAGTGATCTGACACTAGGGATAAGAACGCATGGGCAGAGAAACCAACACTACCCATGAGATGTGCCTGCTGCCTGCACCCCAGACACTGTGGTGAGTTTGCCAAGCAGCTTAAACACAGCACACAAGTTGTGCAACAGATTGAGGCCAATGAGGTGGATGATGAACAATAGTATTTAAGAGTCAACATAAACTGTGTTATATAATCTGATGCCCAGTGACCCTAAAAAGTATTTGGACACATATTACATTTAATTAGATGACAAAATGTCAAAAAATGTAGTATCTGCAAAGGAATGATATAGAGCTTTTTTCAGAATGAACGAAACATGATTTTAATTATAATATATATATATATATACACACACATATAGTGAATAAAAATATATTTATTATAGATAGATGTAGGTAGATATATATATATATATATATATAGTTTCTTAAAAAGAAATGTCACTTGGTTTGGAGATGGTCTAAATACTGTTTTGTATTTAAGGGAAAGTATATATTTAAAAAACAGGAACTTGGTTATATAGGTTGGTAGAATTTGATAAGCATTTTTCACTTTGGAATAACATACACAGCTGAATCATTCACAATAAGACCAGGAACACAGATTAAATTTGCTCCATGTAATATTTTGACTGTACTAAAGCATAAAAATACCATAATATGTTTGCAGAGATGTAGGAAACATGCTAAGTTCAAATACTTGTTTCTCTGAAAGACAATACAGACAGCTATTCTAATTTGGAATGCGCGTTCCGTGTCGGAATGACTGTTTTTGTTTTGGTCTCTGTGATCCAACCCACTGCCAATTTACCCAGTAGAATTTAAGTATAATAGTATTTTGACACCCCGGGTTACCAGTCGGCAGAAAACACAGGGTTGGAAGCCAGCAAAAGAACTGGGATAGAAATCGCAAATTCTACCTCGGCAATTAAAACATTGCAAATGTATACATTAGCTTGTCAACTTATACTTTAAAGCTCGTCGCTTTTCATGACCTCTTGCACCCCAAACACAGAAACACAGTTGGGCATATATTTGCTGTGTGTCCAATAATATACGTCACCTATTCAAATTTCTAGTCCATGCACGGCATGTTTGTACACTCTCTGAGGTTTTGTGTTCCTTCTCTTACAGTAGTCGAAGCCGGCGGACTCCTATCTTCTGCATTAGTGCTGGGAACAGAGATAAGCTGCTCTAAAACGGAGAGAGAGATCGTCAGAGCTGGTCGTTGTTGTGAAAGATTAGGAACACCCATCCTCAGAGCTGGGCAAAGCTTTCATTTGTCCACTGTGCTCGACTTGGCCCCTTTCTCCCACTTGCAATTTTAACATTTGAGAAAAGTTCTGATTATAGCTGCCCGGGGTTTTTCTTTATCTTTTTGTTTTTGCAGCATGGGAAGGGTGGGAAGAAAGGTCCTAATAATTGCAGCTCGACAGCTTTAATTATGGCAGAACGTTTGGCAGAGAATTCATAACATGCATTGGTCTTTTCCTTTTCAGGGTTTTGGCGCTAACCGCTCTGCGAACAATGAAAACAACGATTCCGGTTTAATTGTTTTCCTGCGCGACCCGAGTGGGGAAGCATATTCATTAGTGATCCACATTCATTATATCCACACATACAGCGCAAAATGCAATTTTAACCTGAAGATACAGAACAGATATTCAGAAATGGTCAATTTTATGCTTTTTAAACTCTAATAATATGACCTACGTAATCATCTCACACTGCATTAGAAATCATAAGATGATGATATTGAAGCTTTCTTAACTTTCACACCTGGTACTCCACAGTTACTCAACATGAGTGCTGCATCTAAGCTTTATTCTCCCCAACAGACCATAATCTAATGTTTCGTCTCCACACCAGCTTATGGGCCAGCAACAGCTGGTGATATCACCTTGCCCCATCTGCCAAATGATATTGGCTATCACCATACCTGCCCACAAGACCTTGGGCATTATTCTGTCTTCCTCTGTTTACGTATATAGCGGTATTTATGAGTACTTGGCGCCATATCAGATCAACAGTTTTGTGGCTGCCTCCCCACCAAAATACATTTAACAAAGTTGTTTGTCAGCCACCGTCCTTCTTGAACGTTACAGGTGATCTTGCTGGAAACAATTAAGGGTATTATTAGTATTCGTTTAGCAGACTTAAAGGGATGATTGATTATAATTTCACTTTTTTAACTTTATTTAGTGTGTAATGTTGCTGTTAGAGCATAAACAACATCTGCAAAGTTACGACGCTCAAAGTTCAATGCAAAAGGAGACATTTTCTTTTAAAGAATTCTCTGTTTAAGAACTACAACAAATGGCTGGTAGGGACTACAACGAGCTTCTTCCCGGGTTAGTGACATCACTAAACCTAAAATTTACATAAACCCTGCCCCCGAGAACATGCAACAAAGAGGCGAGACCATGTTGGGCTGTTTTAGAGAAGAGGAAGAGTTGTTGTAGTAGAGTGTTGTTGCCATGCCGTCATTTTAAGCTGGACTGCTTCACGAACGAGGGTCAATTCAACGCTGGATTTGCACAAAAGTTTAACATGACGGCACATGCTAGTTGAATCAACTCCACAGCAACTACATAAATTTATCCACTAACCATTCGTCCAGTTTCATTCTAAAAGTTGTAACTTCTTCCTGAGTCTCTCCATCAGTGTCCGACTCCGGTTTGAACAATGTAAGGCTGAACACCATTACTGACAATCCTCATTTTGGCTGCGTGAGATTCTCCAGCTTTGTTGTTGTTGATCAACCGAAGCACGAGCTGTTAAAGCTCTGCCCTCTTCTGGAAAGCGGACTGGGAGCAGCAGCTCATTTGCATTTAAATGGACACACAAAAACGGGGTGTTTTTACTCTCACCCAAATAGGGGTAAATTTGACAAGATATAATAAATGATCTGTGGGGTATTTTGAGCTGAAACTTCACAGACACATTCTGGGCACACCAGAGACTTATATTACATCTTGTAAAAGTGGCTTTTAGGTTCCCTTTAAAGGAATAGTTCACATGTCATTCGTACTTGTTGCATGAAGACACATTGCACCATTGGTTCTTGCATGTCTCATAACTCATAAATGTGTCAATTTTGAATATGAGCAAACTTGATCAAAATTTCAAAACTTTTTTTTAATTTGAAAATCAAATTTTGGTCTGTTCCAAATGCAAACCTATTGTATGGCTCCTGAAGACTTGGAACATAGTGCAAGGGTCTACTTTTATGGTACTATTTGCAGTGCAGACACACAATACATAATGCAACATACTAAACTGTCTAATAATTTAGAATTTTTATATTTTATTTTTTTTTTACATTACTAAATATGTGGTTAACATTGGTTTTGTTGCAATTTGACATGTTTTCATCATTTTGTATTATTGTTTGTGCCATTATTTTCAGCAGGTAAAAAGAGGATCAAATCTTTGTCTATTTGTCCATTTGGAAATGGACATTCTTCAAAGCATCTCCCTTTGTCATCCATGAAAGAAAGAAAAAACAACATAAGGGTGAGTAAATTATTGATTTTTGCATTCTTTTCCTAAGTAATTTATAAGATATTGGTACAGTGCCCTTGTGCTTTACTCTAAGACATCATGAATATCTTTTAATTTTTTATATTTTCCATATTCATTAATTTAAGTGTGTTTTACTCATCTAATTTTAGTTGATGAAAGTAACATTTTAGATGAGAAATTACATATTTACAAATTAACTATGTTAACTAACTTTTTGCTGTAGTTACTGTCCATGTTTTAGTGTGGTTACAGAAAAAGCATATTTTTTCCCCCTCATATTTTTGTCAACAGTACAGTTTTAATGAAAATGGTTAAATTATCGACATAATGCATATCTTTAGTCTCGTCTTCATGATTGATGGAATCAAAAAACCTTTCATCAACAAACATTTTTATCAGTTATTTCATTGGCAAGATCAACACTGCATGAAATGTTCCTTCTGTGATTCGAACCTACAACTTTTATGTTACAGGCCCCAACTTTTAACCAATATGCCACATAACTGCAAGTATCCATTAAAGACTCAACAAACCCAGTTGAGTCTAATGAGTGATAACCATGACAATGCAAGTAATTAGAGAATGATGAGACATCAAAGACTTGCTTCAAAGGCTTTCGTGAGAGATTTGGAGGATGGCGCTTTGGGCGCTCGAGATTGATATCACACGGATGAGTCTCGCATCTGTCTCAGCTGTGCCAGCTGACGCAAGCCGCGTTTCTCAGAATAACCCTGACAGCTCAGCTCCATCCTGACACGCGTGTGCCACCGAGGAGCAGCAGCTGATGCAGAAACAATGTTTCTGATCCAACTAATTGTTTTGGACCAGTGTGCATGGTAAAGTTTGAACTTGCATGCTGTCAAACACTTTGATTTGAAGAACAGAAATATAACCGGAGTTCCCCTAGCATGGCGCTCCAACCTGTCCAGCATAAACATGCGTGAAATCTTTCCATTTGACCCTTCAAGGCCGTGTTCCACTAGACCTGTCATATGAAAGACTCCTCAAATATTCCCATGTTGGAAAGGGTTGTCTTATCGGTGCAGAGGCTATTCCATAGTTCATGGGCCGTGTGACACTGTGTCTAAGGTTCTCATTTTCCTCTCACTTAAAACACCGCAGCAGTGATGTCCCATGTGGGCCCAGTCAGGGGAAAGCTGTCTGCTCCGAGGGCAGGGTCGGCCGCTCCTTCAGACCACGACTGCCAGAGCGCAATAGGGAAATGGCAAGCCAGACGTGTGCCTGACTGAATACGCAATGAAGATAGCTGTGAGAAAGACATATATGTCAGATATTTCATGATGTTAAAAACAAGCCATCTGAATTTGACTGATTACGTCAGTGTTTTAGCCAATGAAGACCGAATGGACGTGACGAGATTTACTTAATGTCAAAAAATCCCTTTAGTCATTTGTGTAAGGGAAGTGGAATTAAAGCTTAGTCCTGACAAGATTGAAAAGCGCAGCTCCCAAGAGAGAGCATGACGTATGTCAGAAGTTCTGAGGAAAAGTAAGAACCCAGAGAGAAATGTCATATGTTGCTCAGAAGTAGTGTTGTCAAAAGTACAGACTTCGGTACCAAGTCGGTACTGGAATTTTAAAAATGTGATGCCTTGAGCGCTTGTGAGCGGATTCGTAAACACCTCTGATTGGCCATTGTGTTCACGTGCTCATCAGATATGTCTGTGATTGACTACAACACTTCAAAAACATGTTGTAAATAGACATCAATGTTGCTCTTCACCGAGCGCTTACACAGATACACACAGGAGCGTTTGAAAGCAGGCGTCTATGTATCGTTTCAAACGCTCCCTCTTTCAAAACGCTTTCAAACGCTCCCGTGCGTTGATCATTGTAGCCAATCACAGACATATCTGATGAGCACGTGAAAACAAAGGCCAATCAGAGGTGTTTACGAAACCACTCAACAGCGTCCAGTACCGACTTGGTACACAATACTATTTAGATATTTTCATAAAAATACTAAAAAATGTACACACTGTAAAGTTTCAGGAGTGACAATCCAACCGCATTATAAGCTGTCGCTCCAAAAAACGAGCGTTTAAAGACACAAAAGTGGATACAGGCAATTGAGACAGTGCGCAACATGTCATATTACTCTGAGAACTACGCCCACTGGAAGGGGAACGAAATCAGCAACAGGAAATATAATATATAAAACTGACATTTGGATATTTGACTTACCAGTGACAAAATGTTTACTGCACACGTAGGCTTACTGAGTGTCAGGATCCCAAAATTTACCCATTCTGCTGATGCTTCACGTCTTATTGCCTGTATCCACATTTGTCTCCTTAAAGGCTGGCTTTCACGGTTCGCTAGCTTAAAAAAAATTAATTCTGGGTTTTTTATCTTGTTTGCTGTACATCCTGTCACATAGCAGCTTTTAGACATTGTTCTGTTTTTTGTTGTAAGTCAGAAATGACAAGGAGGCAGCCTCACGCAATGCAAAGTCAATGGAGACGGTTGGATTGTTTCCCCCCCCGGTGTGGACATGGCCTAAATGTGCTCTGTCTCGCATGTTTGGCATCTGCTCTTCTGACCAAAGTAATATTACAGCGACAAAAGGCTTGTTATGTTCAACCATTTTAACTACAGCACAGACGACAGAGACGTCGTGTTTTCGCACTCTTACAGTGTGTTGCCATGTCCACTTATTAAGCGTTTTTGGGCTTGTTGTTTAAGCTTGGAGTTATTAAAGTGAGCAGGTGTGTGACGCGATATTTTGGTCTTATTTTTAGCATAAAGCATTTGGATTTATTTTGGTATATTGTGGGCTGGCAACTCAAATGAGTCGAGGCTCGTACCACTTTTCCTGCGATTTCGTGCACCGCAAATGAAGTAGAGAAAAACATTTCTGATGGTCGTTAGAATACATTATTAACAACTAGTTGTTCAGTTTGGTTCCTTATACACACTTTGGGAGTTAAAGGGATTGTTCACCCAAAAATGAAAATTCTGTCATTTACTCACCCTCAAGTTGTTCCAAACCTGTATGAATTTCTTTCTTCTGCTGAACACGAAAGAAGATATTCTGAAGAATGTTTGTGACCAAACAGTTGATGGACACCATTGACTTCCATTGTATTTTTTTTCCCCATACTATGGAAGTCAATGGGGCCCATCAACGGTTGTTTGCCACCAAAAGACCCGTCCAACTTTTGTGGCAGGAGGATCTGTCACTGAAGGTGAATCTAAAAGCATTTTTTCTCCAGTTGCCATGGCAATATCAGAGCCAAAACCTTTCTGTTTTCAGCTGACATAAAAATCAATGTGAAAAGTTGCTTCTTTCACTCTTACTTACCTGACAGTGCATCATATCATGGCCTCCATAAATAGTTCTTTTCATTTAGAGCTGGTGGAATGAAGGGGAAAAGAAAGAACGTCTGGAACTCCTAAATCCAGTGCTGCAGATGACAGATCTCCAGCCTTAAGTATTTATCACCACGAATACCGATATGCAGTGATTTCAACAAATAGCTCATTGTCATACGCCCCACATTGCCAGTGTGGTAAAATTCCAGCAAACTACATCACGGATTCCCCCTTACTCCAGCTCAGCCACTTTCGCTCCTTTATTCACGCCCTGTACTGATTTTTATATATAAATTTCCCCTCCCTCTTTGGTTTTTTATATTTCCCCATCTATTCCCCGCGTTAATAGCCTTTAACATAGTACAGTGCTGCCCTGGTAACAAAGAGAGGCTTCCTCAAGCCATTAATCACGATGACAAGTCCTTTGTTGTCAGTTAGCAGCTGTGCGTGGAGGAACATTACTCTTCTATTCTGGCCCGCGGTGCCGAGTCGGCCCGCTCTGCTCCTCTTTTCATGAGGAATCGGAAACTGGAGGGTCCAACCCCTGCTCGCTTATCAGCTGCTAATTGAACTCCCAGCTGTTAAGAAAATGGTCCCTGTGTGTATTTTCAGCCGAGTTTTGGCAGATATTGCAGCCTGGAGTGAACTCGGGAATGTCTGCCAGCCGCGCTAGTTTCTAAAGGTTAATAATTTGTTTTTGATGAAGGATGATGGCAAACTTTGAGTCGCGTGAAACAGTATTTTAAATGACCGGCCCTCTGAGAATTCCCTGCATGTCAACATCTCAACTTCATTTTTAGCTCAGGGGCTGTATGCTAGCACGAACCTATTCTCAGCGATAGTTATAGCTGTAGGCACTCGGAAACGATGGCCTGTAAAACAGCTGTTTTATTTACTCGCCTGTTGGCTGGTATCGCGTAATATATGAGGCTGCAAACATTACAAGTTTTAATTGTCAATTGCAGTATCTAGAAAGTCAAAATTTGTGTTTTTCTCCCCTTCAGAACTCCATGTGGTGACACGTTTGAGGGATATTCCTCGGCTCATATTAACCCATCAAAAAGACAGATGAGGAAAAAAAACACGATATGATGTTTTTAAGACATGGACGTGGGTTTTATGTCCTAAATTATATTTATATTACGCACTACTCTTCAAAAATTTGGGGTCAGTAATTTTTTTTTTTTTAAAGAAATTAATGCTTTTATTCAGCAAGGACGCATTGAATTGATCCAAAGTGACAGTAAAGACAATATAAATGTTACAAAAGATAATTTCAAATAAATGCTGTTCTTTTGAACTAATTCATCATAGAATCCTGAAAAAAATGTATCACGGTATCCACAAAACATAAATGCAGCACAACTGTTTTAAACATTGATAATAATAAGAAATGTTGGTAACACTTTATTTTAGGGTCTTTTAACTAGTTGCTTATTAGCATGCATATTAATAGAATATTGGCTGTTTATTAGTATTTATAAAGCAGATATTAATGCCTTATTCTGCATGACCTTATTCTACATTCTTAATCCTACCCAGTACCTAAACTTAACAACTAGCTTACGAACTATTAATAAGCAGTAAATTAGGAGTTTATTGAGGGAAAAGTCATAGTTAATAGTTTATATGTGTTCCCTATACTAAAGTGTTACCGAAATGTTTCTTGAGCATCAAATCAGCATATTAGAATGATTTCTGAAGGATCATGTGACACTGAAGACTGGAGTAATAATGCTGAAAATTCAGCTATAACATCACAGGAATATATTACAATAAATTCAAATAGAGAACCTGTATTTTAAATTGTAGCAATATTTCACAAAATTACTGTTTTCACTGTGATCAAATAAATAAATAATAAATAAATACTTTTGAACAGTAGTGAACATATAATTATATTCTTTTTTTGAGCACATTTTAAAAACATGACAACTTTTATAGTGCTTTTGTCATTTTTGCAGCCTGATTGTAAAAAATAAGTGTCCTCTTTCATTGTTTGGAAAAGAGAAGCTTGAACAGAGTACCTCTACAGTGACATTTCCTAATTAAAGTATGTTGCATTGGGACAAAAATATTTAATTTATTTAATAAATTCAAAATACAATTTCATGACTGGTCAGGAATATTTTTGAATAGTAATTTTTTTCCATTTACCTGTCATTGGCGGTGTAGGTTAATTTTGCACCCTAGCTGTATAGACGACCACCTCACAGTGTTTTAAAAAGCAAAAGCAAATTCTAGCAAGTTGCAGTGAACTCAAATTGACCGCCGAGTGTTTCACCACCCAAAAGTGCCACACTTTAATTGGGCTTGACATGCGGTTAGCGCTCCAGGTTTCCTCACCACCCTTCATCAAACAGACATGAAAAATAACCCATAATGCGCAACAAAACAACAAAACCAGCACGGCTATGTATAAACATGACTCATATTGGAGTTTTTGTCCTAACCACTGTTGTTGTGTAGATTAGGGTCTGTGAAAAGCACCGTGCGGTATTAGCCTGCTACGCGCTAACTGCTGTCGTACTGCCAAAAGCCTGGAGTCAATCCGTGTCTCTGGAGCTGCGTTTGGAGCTGAGCGCCTCCAGATGAACTTTCCCTCACCCTGCCTCCCACAACCGCTGTGACTGCCACTAGCTCGCTTACAGGCCTCCTCTGAAAGTGACAAAAAGCCTCTGCTGTGTGGTGACGGGCCTTGTTCTGTCTCTCTCCTTGTCCACCCCCATTTCCCAATCCCACTGTTTCTCTCACAAGAATGGGAAGCATAAATGTGTGTGTGTGTGTTTAAGACAGCGAGAGAGAATGAGAGAGAGAGCAGGGTGTCTCTGTCAGCTCAGCAGAAATCCCTCCCTAATGAAGTCCTTCCTGTCACCTATAGCGTCTGTTTACTTTGTTCTTCCTTTATTTTGCATAATATATGTGCATATAGGCTCGTTTGAGCGTGCGTCTTTGAGTCTCAGCTCCAGCCATATGTGACTGAGATAACAAGTTCCACAAATTAATGATGCTGTCGTAAACATATTTTTGGAGCCATGCTAAGTTCATATCATATAGTCTGCGTGTTTAAGTGTTTGGCTTCCTGAATATCGCATTCTATTAAGAAAGTTTTGTGAATTTTTAGATTGGTGCTTGATCCCGTTTCTGTACCCAAGGAGGAAATCTTGCGGTTGCCCCTGGTGGTTATGGGCATGAATGACACCTTGCATTGAAGGAGATTCATATCTAGAGATCAAAATGTCATGGAGACTCTTTGACTTGAATGGATAAGTAACCCACTAGAACAACTGCATAGCAACACCCTAAAACCACTCAGAACACCTTAGCAACCATGTAAGCACCCAGAAACACTCTAGCAAGCACCACTGACATTTATTTCAGAAAATGTAGTTGTGAAAGCTACAGCTGCTAACTACATGGGCAACAAGTGACTAATTACTTCAGACAACAAAAACATCATTCCTCCCTGTCTGCTTAATTAGCTTGACTCATTATTGAAGAGTCCACATGTTTAAGATCCTCTCATGGTCTTTAGAGAGCCACAATCGATAGGAAACAAGTCGAATAACCTCAGATACACCCTTGAATGTCTGAAACATGAGCTGTGCTAACATGTTGATGCTTCTGATATCTCTGATCCAGGGAGTAAAGTGCTGGAGGCCCAAATGAAAGTGGATTTTTAAATTTTCTGTAAAATGTGATTGGTGTTTAGCCGTGGAAATGTGCCACCACAATCCTAGGGCATTGTGGGTGGCTTTCAGAGCATTGCTAAAGAGTTTCTGTAGTGTTTTGAATCATTTTTTGAATGTTGCTAATTGCTATGCTGGTAGGTTGCCAGGTGGTTTTGAAACCCCGTCCCCAAATCGGATAGTCTGGTCTCTAGATATGGCTTTCACCTTCATTGAAATGTTTATTGCAACTGTAGCTAAATGAATAATAACACATTCAATTTATTTGGCAGCCAAGGTAACTCTATCGCCCCCTTGCTGAGGTTTCTTATCACAACGCATCTTCAAGGAACATGTGAGCTTGTTGCAGTGCATTGGCCAAGCATTCACGTTTGTGTTTGCTTGGTTAAAGTAGATATCTGGCCTTAGGGTTAAAGGTTTGTTCAATAGTAATATTAACAGTCATTAGCATGTGTTGCTAATTCAGTGAGAGCAGCACATGGTGCTCCCAAAGGAGCTCCATATAAAAGATTCCCAGTTGATTGCATCAGTATAACTAGTTAAAGTAAAAGTGTGATTCTGTCCTAAAAAAGCTAATTGAAACTGTCTTTCTTAACCTGGATGAATGAATATGAAACCCGGGTGTCATCTCAGAGTGATTAATCATAATTAGGAAGCCATTTAGTGGTCATACTTCATAGCAAGATGTCATGTCTCTGCCTCTGATAAAGTGATAATTAACCCCTAATTATCTTCTTTCTCAAGGAGCATCACCTTTATGATGACGAAAATGGAAACTGGACAACTGGGAATTGCATCCAAAAAAATCAAAACAATTGAAGGTAAGAGAAGTGCCAGGACCCTGAATGGAGAAAAGTAACTTTGAACCTGTTTTTTATTTTATTTTTATTTTTTATATTTCTAGGGTGACGGTATTGAACTTAAACAAACACACACATCATTTTTATTTAATAGAAAATGTCTATAATTTCTTTTCAGCATTCATATATATATATGTATATGTGATTATATTTTCTATATTTATTTATGAATCACTGGCCAAAGAATGGAAAAAAAATTAAAGGGATTTAAATGAATCTGTGAATAATTTTTTTCAAAGTTGTTTGTTACTGGAAAAGCTACTGTTTTTTGAGTTGCAGTCATGCTAAAAATGCTGTTAAGTTTCTGTGTAGTAGTTGCTATGCTATTACGAATTGGTGAACAACATTTGCCCAAGTCATTTTTACTCACTTTTGACTCTTTGAGGGTTTTAATTTTGCACCGTGCCTGAAAGTCTTCAGATGCACTGAATATTAAATTCCCAGGTGTGTGAGTTGAGTCCATGAGGGGAATAGTGCTAGCAGACGAGTACACATGACTACGCCGTATTTACAGTTTGTAAGGATTCTTTCCGAGTGCAGTGTCACGTTCAATAGAGCCGGGAGCTAATTTTCACAGTCTATGAGGAGGACGGCCACATTAATCACTACTTTGAATTTTGAATCCTGGCACTTTCACGCAAGGCGGCTTTCCATGCCTCTGAGGGAGATAAGGCAATCTTTCACCATCTCTAATAGAATGAAAAAAGAGATGGGATGAAGCAGATCGAAAATGAGGGTGAGGGTGGATGAGGAGTTTGTCCACCCTTGATTTGATCCAATCAGGCTAGTGGACCATTAATTTACAAAATAGCTAACAATGTATATTACTCATAAAAGCAACCTTAAGTGCTTGCAGGGACTTGCAGAATAAAGACTCTATGCAAATGTGCAAAACAATGAATGAGATAAAAATAAATTAAATAAGAGAAAATCTCTGAACTCAGAGAGATAAGCCACTTTATGACTTTTCCACCGACGGCTTAGGCGGAAAGAGAGACTCATTTGCTGTGATGTGCATCCACATTTCAACAACAAAAGTTTCTCATTTATAACTGAAACATACAGTGAAAACACTCATTAATATGCATCAAAGAGAAAACGTAATAAAGCTACAGACTTTATCTTATTATCACAGACAGGTATGACCAAGCCTTCAGCAAACAGTTTAGATGGGATTAAAGCAACATGTTTTGTGGTGTGGAAGCTTGTTTCCGCCACTAAATAAAAAAATGTAAAAAGTAATTGCGACTTTTTAACTCACAATTCTGACTTTTTTTCTTGCAATTGCGAGGTTGCATATCACAATTCTGGCTTTTTTCTCAGAATTGTGAGATTTGCAATTGCGAGTTATAAAGTCAGAATTGTGTTATAAGTCAGAATTGCAAGATTTCGCATTTTTTAGTTTTTTTCTCACAATTGCGAGTTTTTATCACACAATTCTGACTTTATAACTCGCAATTATGACTTTTTTTTCTCGCAGTTGCGAGTTTGCATTTCTTCTAAGAATTGCGAGATATAAACTCACACTTGCGAGTTATAAAGTCAGAATTGGAAGATATAAACTCACAATTCTGAGAAAAAATGTCAGTCTTTTTTCCCTCACGATTGGACATTATAACACGCAATTGTGAGTTTATATCTCACAATTCTGACTTTATAACTCTCGATTCTGACTTTATAACTTCCAATTCTGACTTTATAACTCACAATTCTGACTTTATAACTCACAATTCTGACTTTATAACTTCCAATTCTGACATTATAACTCACAATTCTGACTTTATATCTCACAATTCTGACTTTATAACTCTCAATTTTGACTTTATAACTCTCAATTCTGACTTTATAACTCACAATTCTGACTTTATAACTGCCAATTCTGACTTTATAACTGCCAATTCTGACTTTATATATCACAATTCTGACTTTATAACTTGCAATTGTGAGTTTATGTCTCGCAATTCTGAGAAAAAAAAGTCAGAATGGTGAGATAAAAGTCCCAACTTACCTTTTTTATTTTTTATTTCATGGCAGAAACAAGCTTCCATATTGTGGTGATTGCAGCCTTTGGCCATTTTGCAGCCTTTAGCCATTAAAAAATGCTTTTTTTATTTTAAAAACAGTCTTTTTGGTTTTAAAAAATAGATTATGTTTTGTTTTATGTCTCTTTAATACCATTTCTTAAATCTAGGTACAATTTGCCAGAATTACTCAGAAGAGGTTTAAAACCAGCCATTGTTGTGACTTAAAAGTTGTCTTTTCTTGATTCCTCTTGGTCTGCGGATAGCAAAATGCATTCCTAAGATATATATATATATATGTAACCCCTCTACCCAGGTCCTACTCGCCCCGCTCTGTGCGGGCCTCGAACAGGCGTTGGAGTCGGACGCTCTAATAGGGAAGCTAAAGGCTGCAACTTCTAGCATCAGTCGCTAGAGCATCTCTTGAGATCAGAGGAGTGAGGTTTACTCGCACAGTGACTACTAGTTGGCCTCCCTTACGTGTGTATATATATATATATATATATATATACACACACACACACACACACACACATATACGTATACATCACTCTCAGAGAAAAAAACACAAAAGCTGTCACTGGGGTGGTACCCTTTCAAAAGGTACACCTTTGTACCTAAAGAGTGCATATTAGTACCTCAAAAGGTACATACTGGTACCAAAAGTGTAACTAAATGGTACATATTAGAACCGTTTGACGTATGTGTGTGTGTGTATATATACATACATATATAATATATATATATATATATATATATATATATATATACAGCTTTTGTACTTTTTTTTTTTTTTTTTTTTTTCTGAGAGTGATACTGTAATCATTGCCAGACATAATCAATGGTATTTAACTTTGCACTTTTTAAGAACTTAACAGAATTTATTTGTCTTTTATGTACAGTTTTGTATTTTTTTATAACAGAAAATATCGATAAATATAAAGATTTACTGTCACAAACCATATGAAAATTCAAGGCTGATTAGAATCCATAACTTGTGATGAATGTTTTAACACAGATGAATTAGTCTAAAGAAGTTTTGTTTTTGAAGTTTTCAAGTAGTCTGGAATGAAAGAATCACCCATTAATGAGAAACAAAGACTGTCTAGACAGTGCGTTTGTGATTATGATTATTTTCTGACTGAATAAGCAAAGTCCTCTCGCTATCGTTAAAGAGCTGAAGACAACATAATAAGATCAGCGGGTGGTAACCTGTCATGATCGTCTACACACTTCATGCTTGGCCTATAATGTGAGATGCTAGAGGTGTGTGATTTTTGCAGAGGGCTTAACTTTGAATGTCACATTGATCACACTTGCTGATTCGGCTGTCAGGAATGTAATTAATGTCGTTTTAGATGTTCTCAAACTGTCATCGTTGATAAGAGCTACAGATGTTCTCCGTTGGATCTGTGACTCACGGTGTATTTTTACCACATTCACAGTAGCATTTTTATTTTTAAAGGGCAGTTGACACTCATATTAGCATATTACTTTCTGCACATTGATTACTTGATTACCAATTACAAGTTATGATAAGTGGAAAATGGGGGCTTTATAGAAGTGGGAATTAAAATCAGTAATATTAATGTCTTTTGGGTATTGCTTATGTACAGCAAATGATTAAAAATTATTGAAAAATTAAAGACACAATTTTGTAAAAATCAAATACATTAAAAAGTATTAAATTTATATTAAAAATATAGAATAAAATGAAAACAATGACTATGAGGAATGCTGCTTTGAAATGTGTGGTTTTCTCTTGCTTCGAAATTACAATTTAGGCTTCATTTACACTGAAACAAGCAAAAATAAAAGCTTATTTTCATCTTTGTTAATGCCATTTGACAAAACAGCATCTGTGTGTGTTATTTTTTCATTAACCTTCATTGTTGTGCATGTATAGTACTAGCTTGTTTTGTGTGTCATAGCGAATTTTGGTGATTTTTGTACCTTCGTCATGGTAAACAGAGCTGCAGGGCTTCCCAATGTGATTAGCTTAAAATTGGCTCTGAATCCCGCCATGGAGAAAGTGATTTGCTTGTGCGTTTGAAGTTGGCGGCAATTTTAGGAAGCCTTTGAGTGGCTGTTTGAACTGAATTTGACCCGTCCGTTCCATCCTTTCACTGTTTGGTCTGGCATTCGCATGGCGTTTGATTAAAACTTCACATTAGCCTTTGATGAGAACAGGCTTCTCCTTTGTAGCGCGCGCTCCATCTGGAGAACCGGCCACCATAAGGATGGCATCTTCATTGTGACACGCTCACATGCCCTCCAGCCACTGATAAAGGGATAGTTCGGCCAAAAATAAAAATTTCTGTTGTCATTTACTCACCCTCTTACAAAGAAAGATTCAAGAATATGGCTGCTCTTTTCATATTTAATATATAATAATTTATAAAAAAAAATATAAATATTTTTTCAAAACAAATGATTACAATTACTAATATATATATATATATATATATATATATATATTGTTATTGCAATAATTTGTTTTGCTAAAATATTTATATACATGTATTTGCTAAAATATTTTATAATAAATATATATAATTGGATTGTGCATGTAATATTCTAATTTTATATATATATATATATATATTTATATATATATAAATATATATATATATATTTATATATATATATATATATATAAACAATATTCTAATAATATATAATTTGTATGTTTGCATATAAAAAATATATATATATATATATATATATGCAAATATACGAATAATTTTAAAAATTAAAATAGTTTATATAATGTATCTTTATAATTAATATATAATAATTATTGTAATATATAATAATAATATATATATTTTAAGTTTATGGCTGTTCTTTTCTGCTTAAAGACACAAAAGCAGCATAAAAGTACCATAAAAATAGTCCATATTACTTGAGCGTGAAATTATAAGTCTTCTAAAGTCATATGACATGAGGGTGAGTAAATGCTATAATATTTTAATATGATATTTTTGGGTGAACTATCCCTTTAAAGATTCCAAACACCCAGAAAAGTCTTTAAAAAGCATTCGTCTGCAAGTTTGTCAGGGAAAAATAGCTAAGTGATGATGTAATGGCAACAAGAGAACAACAAGTGCTGCCAATAACAGATGACGTAAGACAACAATGCGTGCCATGATGTGTTAATAAGAAAAACATTTTGTTCATACATAATTTTGTACTTAAAATACATCCATCTTATCTGTTTTCTAGGCATGAGCATGATTCATCATAATACTAATTGCATTTATTATGTTTTCTCCATAAATAGGTGAATCCATTAGACTACACAAGCGTGCTGCTGCAGGTTTATATATAGCAGCCACTCAGCGTCCAAGACCCGTGTAGTGACCCGCACCATCTGCTGCCACACAGTGCCACAAAATGGCAGGCCGCAGGGTAGCCAGGCAGGTAATTCAAGGCTGGCGTGTGCCAAGCGCGCTGCCCGAGCGTCCATCAAGCGCGCATGAACGTCATGTCCCCAGCAGTGCTTCTCATGCAGCAGTATGTTGGAGTTTATTAAACACTTCGAGGCAGACACACGCCTGGTTAGTGCGGGCCGTAGCGCATGACAGCACATCAGGGTGAGAGAAGATGTTTGGGTGGTTGTTGCTTGAGGGATACGGCTGAAGAAAAGTTCATTTTAGTGGGTGAATGGAACGAAACCTGTCTAGAACATGCCCATGTGATACTTCATGCCACAGACAAAAAATAGCATTAAAGAAAATGAAGCTCATTTTTAAGACCACTAAAGTAAGGTTTCTAAATGCATATTATTGATCTTCAGACTTCCTCCATCCAATCAACAACCTGCCCTACATTTTTTTTCTCTTGAATAATCCATACGTCACAATACGAAGAAAAGATCTGTCGCTAGTTTTTGTCTTGTGATGTCATTAAATGCAAACATATGAATATTAATAAAAAAAAGTAAAGATTTTTATTTTATATTTTATATATAATACTGTATTTTATATATACATTATATAAACAATATGAATAATGAAGTTTTTTAATATTTTATATATATTTTCTAAAATAAATATATAAATTATTAAAAATAATTGTTTTTATATATATATATATGTGTATATATATATAGCCACTGTTGTTTTGCTTTTTATAGAAATAAAAACCATTTAATTCAGTTGGATTAGGGTCGCTTCAATCCCATCCAACACGAGCTGCAGAGTCGTACGTAGTGCAGCAGGAATCAGAGTTCACTGATCACGTGACGAGAGTAAGTGACGAGATGACTGACAAGACCATGGCGGAGAATTTGTTGCACAACAGAGCCTAAGTGTCTGACAAATGTCTTATCTTGTAGAATGCGCGCTCATCACCGCCGCTCCCTATTCACAGAGTACGCGCGAAAGTAAATCGCGAGCGCGCATTCAAACACGATTTCAATACCCCGCATTTTGAAAGCAGCTCCCTGATGCATGCTAATATCTCCCAATATGAAAGCTATCTGGGCTGGGCTGTGTAGTTGTAACCATCTCTTAGCTCTGTATCATGCTTGAAGAAAGATTTAGTCTATTTGCACTTTGAATATTGAGAGAGTGCTTTGATTATGGTTTCACTTATTGTTTGCACTTAATAGGACTGTTATTTATTTTTATTTATACTGTTTTTATTTCTATGATCAATTTGTGGAAAGGAGGTCAAAAGTTGTAGAAGCTCATAAATCCTGTACAGTTCTAAGGTCTGAAGAGACTCATATGAAATCATACAGGAGAGAATGCCAGTCAATTGAGTTTGTGGTAAAACCTTTTACAGTGCTTGACTATTGTTGTCTTTTACTGCATATGATAATTCATACTCAAAGTAGAACTGAAATGACATTCATTACAAGATGATTAGTTAAAACATTTCAAAATGCACCTGCAGACTATTTTTCTAGTCATGTATTTCGTCATTGAGGATTTCTTAAAAACACTGTGTAAAAATCTTGTCTCATTCTCATGAACTCAATCTTGTCACACCCCTAATATATATATATATATGGGGATACACTTTAGATTAGGGTTCAATTCTCACCATTAACTAACTCTAACTATTAACTACCACTTTTACGCCTCAATAAACTCCTTATTACTGCTTATTAGTAGTTAGTAAGGTAGTTGTTAAGTTTAGGTATTGGGTAAGATTAAGGGATGTAAAATATGGTCATGCAGAATAAGTACTTATAAATAGCCAATATCCTAGTAATATGCATGCTAATACGCAACTAGTTAATAGTGAGACTTGGACCTTAAACTAAAGTGTTAAAGGAACACTCCACTTTTTTTGAAAATAGGCTCATTTTCCAACTCCCCTAGAGTTAAACAGTTGAGTTTTACCGTTTTCGAATCCATTCAGCCGATCTCCGGGTCTGGCGGTACCACTTTTAGCATAGCTTAGCATAGTTCATTGAATCTGATTAGACCGTTAGCATCTCGCTCAAAAATTTTCAATATTTTTCCTATTTAAAACTTGACTCTTCTGTAGTTACATCGTGTACTAAGACCGACGGAAAATGAAAAGTTGCGATTTTCTAGGCCGATATGGCTAGGAACTATACTCTCATTCCGGCGTAATAATCAAGGAACTTTGCTGCCGTACCATGGGTGCAGCAGGCGCAATGATATTACGCAACGCCTGTGACCCCCTGCTTGCACAGGGAGTCAAGTTTTAAATCGGGAAAAATATTGAAACTCTTTGGTCATTTTTGAGCGAGATGCTAACGGTCCAATCAGATTCAATGAACTATGCTAAGCTATGCTAAAAGTGGTACCGCCAGACCCGGAGATCGGCTGAATGGATTCAAAAATAGTAAAACTCAACTGTTTAACTCAGTGGAGTGTTCCTTTAAAAAATATATATATATATATATATATATATATATATATATATTCTTTTGGGATTTTGGTGTGAAATATTACCTGGGCATGTTTTTTTGAAGAATATAACTGTATGTTCTGCTGAGGAAACTTCAATAGCTTTGTGAGGAATAGGAGACACAGTTTGGGGCGTCTCCATGTTGTGGCGGTGGTGTTGACGGGAGACGTTTCAGTTCCGCGTGATCCGTCGACGTGTGATCACTTCTTCTTTCTCAGTTCTGCTCGGCTCCTTTTCACAAAAGCACATACTGTTTCTTCTCCAGAACGACTTGTCGCATGTAATTTTGATTGTGCCTTAATGATGTCCCATTGACAATTTCTTATGAAACAAAGAGCTGCACTCGATGAGAAATGAAATATTCTTGATTTTAATGAGGGGTTTTGGTTATGAGCTGCGAGACATATGGTTTGCACTGATTACAAGTTCTGTCTCTGAGAATACCTGTCATATATGCGTTGTTTATGTTCTGGCATTGAAACGGAACAAAATGCCTTTTTATTTTTTCCTTTGTTGAACTAAAGTCAGACACAACCTGAAATAATGATACGGCAGCATATGTGCAGGTTTGGGGACATCTGTATTTTCTTCTTTAATTTTTTTCTTTGTTTTTGTTTCATTAGATGCAGAATTGCAGTTGGAGAGCTCTCTGTTTAAATTCAATGATTGCTCATCAAAGCATTAATAGTGCAGATTTATATTGAACACATTCATAATGCAGTAAACTCTAAAGCAGCTTTGATGTTAAAATGTAGTTATAATCTTTAATCGTTTGATTGGTCTTGTGGCACGTCTAAGTTTTAAGGTAGCATCATCTCTCTCTGTGTTTCTCCACGTCTGCTGAAAGGCGAACAGCTGTAAAGCTCAGATGCCGGGCTGCTCTCGTCTCCTCCTGAGGATTAGTAACTAAAGAGCTAAAGAAGCCTCTGCTCGTAAGATGGGAACGCTAGCGCATCTAAAAGCACAGTGCTGAAGAAATGAAATCATTTTGTGCGTCTCTGTTAATCTAAACACTATCTGGATATTCTGGGGCTATATGCATAAAAGAATGCATTTGAAAGCATGAAATCAATCCGTATGATTTAGTCATCCATCTTTAAAATGTTCTGGTCTTTTTTCCACACTGCAGAGGCACAATAGAATGTCCTTGGCCCTAAAATAGGCATGTATAGAGGAAGGAGCCTTACATTTTAGCACTGCAAAAATTATTGTTCCTTGTCAGGGCTGTAGCCCGGCAGTAATGTGTATAATGTTTGTTTGCAAATATGCTTTTTTATTTGTTAGCTATGTTTGAATGAATGTACACAACTGTTCAAAAGTTTGCGGTCTGTAAGAGTTTTTAAATGTTTTTGAAAGAAGTCTCTTATGCTCACCAAGGCTGCATTTATTTAATAAAAAATACAGTAAAAACAATAATATTGTGAAATATTATTACAATTTTATATAACTGTTTTCTATTTGAATTACTTATGAAATGTAATTTATTCCTGTGATGCAAAGCTGAATTTTCAGCATCATTACTCCAGTCTTCAGTGTCACATGATCTTTCAGAAATCATTCTAATATGCTGATTTGCTGCACATATTATTATCTTTTACTATTATCTTAACTTATTATTATCAAGAAATTTATCTTATTATCATCAATGTTGAAAACATTTAGTATATTTGTGGAAACAGCAAAGAACAGCATTTATTTGAAATAGAAATAATTTCTAACAATGTAAAAGTCTTTACTGTCACTTTTGATCAATTTAATGCATCCTTGCTAAATAAAATGATTAATTTCTTTCAAAAAAGTCTTACTGACCCCACACTTTTGAACAGTAGTGTATATGGAGAAACATGCTTTCTGCATACATATTATATCAATTACCATCTTGGCTCATGAATATTAATTACATG
>CM077452.1:2894840-2927545 GCA_039654765.1 Mylopharyngodon piceus | reverse complement strand
TAGAAATCAAGACAAATACTAAGCAAGAAAAACATGTTTTTTGCAGTTGTGTCAGTATTCAGCTCAAGTCAGTTCAATGTTGATTCAATTCAGTTTATTAAAAGTGTCAATGTTGCAAAGTCAGTGTCATTATCCAGCACAATTCAGTTCAGTCTTTTAAACTCCAGTCAGGGTGACCAAATTATCTCATACATATTCTTTATCATGCAGATTATAAATATATATATATATATTTCAACACTTATAAATGTCATGATATGAGTTGTTAATTACTTGATGAAAGTTAAATTGTTACCTTTTTTCTTTAAAAGCTGTTCACACTGAAAAACATTCAAACTTTTATTGGATGACAGAGTGTTTAAATTTGAGAAAATTGGCTATATGTATAAATATACAGCAAATTTGGCATAATGTGAAAAAATATCTTTTCCATGGCTAAAAAGTTTGTGTATTTCAGCAGACATCTGAAATTGGTTATATGACACTAGCAGAAAAGCAGATTTTAATGGATTATGTTGAATCAATGTCAGGAGAGCAAGTAGTGACTCCAGTTTGAAGGTTGGAAGTCTATAACTGAATCAGATATTGCCATGAGAAACGGACTGAGAAGAGATGGAGCTGCAAGCCGATATGCAGACATGGTTTTATCTGCGCCTGAAGCACTTAATCAGAAAATCCATCAGACGATGTGGTGGCCTCTTGTTCATAAATAACACACTGATCTGAAATTGAATGTCCTGCTTTTTTATCTGCTAAAATGAGGGAGGAAGGAAGGATATTTGATAAACATATTTGATGCACAGCTTGTTCTGCTTGGGAAAATTTGAGATTGTAAAGATTCTGACTGTATTATTATTCAGTAATCCAGCATTGTTGAACATTAAAGTTATAAAAAGTGCAGCATTTCAGGAATATTAGGACAAAATCATAAGGTAGACATGATGAAAGATCCAGATATTGAAAATACGGTGTCAGAAAAAGACCCATTGTTGAATCTAACATTTGAAATATTTAATAAGCATAGATTGTATGCTGTATTCTTGTAGTGGGTATAATTGAATTATTTGACATTATTTGCTGTGTTACGCTTATTCAACTCAGTATTTGTTAATATGCATTAATTTATTTGGTTTGTAGTTGTGTTCTTGTAAATGAGTTAAAATAGTCAACTTTATCTCAAAAAACTGCACAAATGGCCGTCCAAAATCACATTATTTTTATAGCGCATATACAATACAGATTGTTTAAAAGCAGCTTCATTTAATAAACAGAAAAATTAATGTTGCAAAGTTCATCAATTATGAATTCAGAAGAGAAATTGTAGGGTAATGTTGTTTAATTACCCCATTTTCCTTATTTTCTGTAAACAAAATTCTTTTCTGCATTAAAATCTGATATCAGTCAAATTAAAAACGAAAACAAACTATTAATCAATAAATATATGCATAGGATTGTAGCCGTAGATAATGCATAGGAGGTGTGCTGGATGTAAAGATAGGGATGTGCATATTCCAAACCCTGCATTCTGATTGGCTGCTCTGTGTGACAGGCAGCGCTGAACACGCCCCCATGCTGCGCCTGGTGATGTTGCATGTGCCCAAGTGCAGGCAGGCAGTTTTGAAAGCAGTTCCTGATAGAGGCTACTGCTCCGATTCTACACTGGCAGAGAACGAGAGAGGGAGTGAGCGAGGGAGAGGGGAGAGCGAGAGAGAGACAGAGGGAGAGGGAGAGAGAGAGATTTCTCCCCGTGCGCCGGGTCCACATTTGCACGATGGCATCAGATCCAGGGCTGCTGCCCCTCTTGGTGTGGACTATATCAATGCAGGTCCTGGGCTCCAGAGGAACGTCTAATAATGAAGGTAAGTGTGTGTGTGTGTGTGTGTGTGTGTGTGTGTCATACAGATGGGGATTTATGCTGTCTTGCTCTCAGATGTCAGGGTGATGGGGAGACCGGGGCTAGTTGTCACACAGGGAAGTTGTTACAACGTCTGTATCTCAGTAACTATAAGAATTAGAGTTTAAAGTTAATCTAATGTGTTTTATCAGTTTTTTATTCTGTCCTCCAAACTAAAATTCCTATATAATCATATTGTACTTTTCTCTTTTCTCTCCTACTTTATTGTTCTACATTTCCATTGCTCTATTGTAAAGCGTCCTTGAGCTGGTAGAAAGGCGCTATATAAAATTATATTAATATTATTATTTTTGTTACAGCTGTTAGATGACCACAATAAAACAAGAGTGAAAAATCAGCCATATAATGAACATAATTCAAAAATGTTCCCAGGAGTCAGTGTTTTTCATAAATATCTGGTTTATATAAGTTGTTTAAATGTTGTAATTTTATACAGTGCAATTTATGATTGCCGGAAAGGTAGTTTGATATTTTTGTATGTTACCTTTTCTAGTTTTGCATAATTTGATTTGTGTATCAGTTTGAATTCTGCTAAAAAAGCATATAATAGGCTGTTTAAAGGCAGTGACTTACTCCATAAATTGTGACAACATGCCCCACTATCACCAGAAGTCAGTGTGTTTTTTTTTTTTTTTTTTTTTTCCTGGCCAATAATGCTTTTTATGTAGGCAAAAAAAATATTGACTTTAAAAAATAAACCTTATCTGAGAAAATATGCCTTGGAGTTAAAAGTGTGACAACTAGCCCCGGTCTTCCCTTGATGATACTTGGCCATTACATACTTGTATGCATCGGTACAAATGACAGGAAAGCTTTAATTGAGTGTGACGTGCATGTGCGTGTGTGATAAAAATGATTTGGAAAGTGCACGTATATCACAAAGTAAGTGTGTGTGTTTGTGCGTGTGTGGGCTGATCGGTTACTGTGAAAGAGGGAACACACTGCCTGTTCGGATCTGTCATTGTGATTGGACTGATCCTGCCACTTTTTCAGAGTTCTGCTGGGCTCATCGGTGCGATAACATCTACAGTGAGAGCGTTTCTGATTCTTGTTAGGGTTTCTGATATAAATCTGCCATCGTATCACTGACTACATGACTGTATCATGCCGTAAATCCTATATTTTTGAGCATTAAATTGCCATAAAGAGCACTGTTGGATGAGGATGAGGGTCTTTTCTCAATGATGTACAACTCATCATATCTAACATCAGATCATCACTGATTTGTTCGCTTACACACACGCTGTTGTCTCAAGTTAGCAGTATCATGTGCTCTGTCAGGCTGTGTGGTCATTCACTCTTATAAGTCGTTCTTCAAAATTGACAAAATCAAAAATCATGCATTTGTGTAATTTGTCTAGATTAGAGGTTATCAACCTTTTCCAACTCATGGGCCCCCCATTAGACTTTTGATGCTTTGTTATTAACTTTCAGTAATTAGTTTTTATTATATTAACAAGCACTACCTTTTGCATCTTTTACATCTGAAATGATTTAATAACGGTTTTACCGGTTTTCCATCTGATGATGTCAGCACGTTGATCTCGTGCGTAACCGTAGGTGTTTGTTTGTAAAATGTGCACATACCTTTTTGTACATTTGGATAGACACCGAAACATCCATTATCAATGTATTGACAGCATCTTTATTTAATTTCTTTATATAATTACATTTACAAGTTTAATTAATCTCATTTATTATAAAATATAATATATTATAAATTAAAATATATTACAAATATAAATTTATTCTATGAATTCCATGAATTCTATTCTATTCTATTGATTTTCTTTACATTTATAAATTAAAATATATTACAAAAATATTATAAATTAATAATGTGAATTCTATTCGTCTAGTCTAATGATTTTCTTTACATACATACATTTACATATTAAATAAATCTAATTTATTATAGAATATGTTATAAATTAAAATATATTACAAATATATTATAAATTCATCCTATGAATTCCATGAATTCTATTCCATTCTATTCAGTTCTAATCTATTCTTTTGATTGTCTTTACATATTTACTTATTAAATTAATCTAATTTATTCTAAAATGTAATGTAAAAATTAAAATATATTGCAAATTATATTATTCTATTCTATTGATTTTCTTTACATGCATACATTTACATATATTTTATAAGAAATGAGATTAATTTAAAATGTTATAAATAAAAATATATTGCAAATAAATTATAAATTCATCCTATGAATTCTGTATGCATGTAAAGAAAATCAATAGAATAGAATAGAATTCTTTGGAGGAATTTATAATATATTTTTGTAATATGTTTTTATCTAACATTTTATAAGAAGTGAGATTAATATGTAAATGTATGCATGTAAAGATAGGATTCATAGGATGAATTTATAATATATTTGTAATATATTTTTATTTATTGTATTTAATTCTAATCTATTCTATTGATTGTCTTTACATATTTACTTATTAAATTAATCTCATTTATTCTAAAATATAATGTTAAAAATTAAAATATATTGCAAATATATTATAAATTCCTCAAATTAATTCTATCATATTCTATTGATTTTCTTTACATGTATACATTTACATATTTTTATAACAAATGTGATTCATTTAATGTTATAAATAAAAATATATTGCAAATAAATTATAAATTCATCCTATGAATTCTATTCCATTCTATTCTGTTCTATTCTATTCCATTGATTTTCTATGAACCTCAAAGATTCTGATTCATAAACAGTTGCACATCTCTAAATTAGTGATAAATAAAAATATATTGCAAATATATTATAAATTCATCCTATGAATTATATTCCATTCTATTCTGTTCTATTCTATTCTATTGATTTTCTGTGGACCTCAAAGGTTCTGATTCATTAACAGTTGCACATCTCTAAATTAGTTATAAATAAAATATATTGCAAATATATTCATCCTATGAATTCTATTCCATTCTATTCTGTTCATTTCTATTCTACTGAATATATATGAACCTCCAAGGTTCTGATTCATACACAGTTACACATCTCTAAATTAGTTTTATTAATATATAAAGTGTCTTAAATGCTGTCAGTATTATGCATTAAGGAGATTTTGTTGACATCTTGTTGATATTTTTAAAGAAATGACTGTGTTTTATATATCAGTCTACATACAGCCAGCATTATTGAAAACCCGAGCTGTAGAATATTGCATTCCTCAGTGGTCGATCTCTGTTTTATTGTCATATCATATTTGTTTACTATGTGGACAGGAAACAGTTGTGACCTCGTGACCTTATCCAGCCTCTGGATACGTGACTGTTTTCCCCTGTTTCCAGCCGTCGCGTGTTTTTCAGCTCAGGGAGAGGGTTTGCGTGTGGCGGAGACGGCAGCTTGACACGGATGTTCTGCTCAGACACTCTAAGTGAACACACGGTTTGCGTGATATTTCTGCCTCTCCAGTCACTGTCACAAACCATTCAATACAGCGTAAAGACCACTGAGGTGAGAGAGAGCAAGAGGAAAAACATCTAGATGAGAGTTGTGCTGCCAAACAAGGGCTAAAAAACTGAACGGAGGAGACCGGGGCTAGTTGTCACACAGCAAAGTTGTCACAATGGCTTAATCTCAGAGGTTGTGAGACAAAAGTCTAATGCATAAATGCTTGTACCAATGCAGCATCATATTTTTGAACAAGTTGAATATGTTCCAAATATTTAATAGCTTTTTTTTTTTATAGTCAAGACTTTTGACTTTCAAAAATAAACCTTCCCTGAGAAATATTCACTGGAGTAAAAAGTGTGACAACTAGCCCCGGTCTTTCCTATGCAGTATATAAACAAATAAATCTTTCAATTTCACCTTTAATTTAACGGCAGACACTTTCAAAGACATCTCGGTAGAAATTTGTTCTGAATGAGTTGCGGTGACAAAAGAAAACAAGGCACCTATTTTGAGCTCTCAATTGACAAGACGCATGTTTGAAATTCAAAATAACTCTGTGTTCTTTAATGCTACACAGTTTCGATGCATTACTGCTGATGCATTTGGTATTTTGTTGAATTGTTCCATTAACCTGCACAAAAGTCTTTTGAAAATCCCTGTTGAAAATTTTTTTTTGCCTGCCCCATAAAGTACTGTAGCTTTTGTGAGAGTGCGATATTAAGCCAGAGTTTGTAGTGCATTGCATAAAACATCCAAGTGATTTTTCTCTGTAGTAATGATTGTGTTGTGCATGTTCTTGTGTAAAAGATGAATCATGTTGCCAGAGACGCTAAAACTTAATGCGATTTTTGTCATGATTAAAAAGGCATTCGAAAATGTTGACATCAAGTGCACTAACAGAGAGAGAAAGAAGTGATTATGAAGTCAGAGAGAGCACAATAATAATTGTAAGAAAAATTGTACTTTGTTTTTATCATCAGGCATGCAATCAGACATACTGTACTGAAATGTAATGGATAATGGATAATTTTATAAACACATTAGTTTCTGCTCAGGAGCTTGAACCGATTGATTCAAAGTCTTTGGTCTTTATTTTTATTTTATTTTATTTTATTTTATTTTGCTGAAAGACATTAACAGAGTGAGAGATACCCAGTTAATTTCACACCCAAATTGCTTATGGCTAGAAGACAAGTGTAAGGACAAAACATTATTAAGAGACCCAAAAAAAAAAAGAAACCCCTTCTCATCTAGATTTAGTTCTCCACTGTGTGATTTTCTAGATTGGCCCTTAATCCAGAACATCATTGGAATACTTATCAGTGGATCTGTGGGATTTATATTAGAAACTAAATCAATTTTAGTCAGTTTTTAAAGACCTTCTGCTTGGTGATAAATGAATGAAATCTTGTTTGAAGAGTGATTGGCACCTTTCTGATTAGAAAAGATTAGCATAAATGTTGTTTTGTGAGATATTAATGTTCTGCTCTGATGATTTTACAGCACACTCAAGGTTTGAACATGAATCTTTTGGGGTTTCTGTAGCTGTGAGGGAACCCTCAAGGTCCGTATCTGAACTGCTTTAGTAAGAACCCTCTTCTAAAGGCGTTAAAGATCTTTCAGAGTTCCTCATAGACAAGCTGCACTGGCTCTTACTCTTATAAAATTAAATTATTACTTCAATGATCCATGATGTAGTCATCTTAATGCTCTATAAAGTGTTTGGCAGTAGAAGTTCATATTTAAACTCTAATTCCTACTCTTTAATTCCATTTTTAAAGAAATTACCCGTATTTGGCCGTTAGTTTCATCAATATAATTGGATGGAACTGTCGCCAATCTTATGTGATTTATGTCAAATCAACTTACATTATGTAGTTCAGATAACATAATATTTTGAGTTTCTGTTGATTATATCAGTCGCCTTCATTGTATTAACTCAAATTTTTAATTTCAATGAACTCAAAATTTTAAGGCAACCAGGTAACTTACTTTTTTAAGTTAAACCAACAATTCTTTTTTACAGTGTACATTTTAAAACAGATTGTTTTTAATTAATTATAAACAGTCTATGTAATAAAAACGTGAGTTTTTAAGTTTGTAAGAAATGCAAAAAATGTTGATTTTGTGCTTTTACAATAGTAAAAACAACTGTATAGCTGTGTTATTTTAATATTGAGATACTGTTATAGTTTTTATTAATTTGAAGCGGTTTTTATTTTTATATTTTCTGTTTTCTTTTTAATTTTTGTTAAAGTTTTAGTTTTTTTTTTTCATTTCAATTCATTTTTAATAGTTTTTTATGTATGTCTATGTAGTTTTTATTAACTTTTATTTCAGTTTTAGGTTTAGCTATTTTAGTACATCAAGGTAAATTAAATTAAAACGAGAAAAGTTGCCTTGGCAACTAGCTGAAATAAGTTTTTTATACTTTATTTTATTTCAAATATTGAAAATGTTTTTTTATGATTTTATTTTTAGTTAACTGTACACTGTAAAAAAGAATTGTTGGTTTAACTTAAAAAAGTAAGTTACCTAAATTTGAGTTCATTGAAATTAAAAATTTGAGTTAGTACAATGAAGGCGATTGGTTTAATCAACAGAAACTCAAAATATTATGTCATCTGAACCACATTAATTATCTAAGTTGATTTGACAAAAGAAAAAATGTTGTGATTAAATCATGAAAATATTTTTTACAGTGTAGTAACCCTGCTGTATAGTGCTTTTTAGTGTGGTAGATTTAAATAAAATCGCCTTAAAGTGCAACGAACGAAACTACTGATTTTTCAACATTCAACAGAACATTGTTCTTTATATTTTAAACTTGTGCAGTACGCAATCAAGATTCTAGACACTTACGCTTCTGCATGTAGGTTACATCAAAGCTTCAATGGCTTTAAAAGCGGGAAGAAAAGTGACAGTTGAAGTGTGACAGTGGGAAAAAAATCCCAAAGCAAATCCTTATCTTCCCAGGGAGGAAACAATAATTCCCGAACAGGACTGTCAAATCCCTTTTCTCTCTTTATATCCATGCGGGAGGCTGAGGAAAGAGACGGCAGTCCTGCTCTGTAATTGGGGTCTCAGCATCACAGGGTTCATGCACAATTTCAGGTGGGTTACGCACAATTTCCCCGACTTGTCCTGCTGTTTTGAGGCCTTGTACCGCCTTCCTCCTGCAGGATGCGTTTGCTCTGATCTATTTAGCACTATTTTACTGAGCGTCTCGTGTTGATAAATGACAGGAATGCAGTGTGTGAGATGCATTATGATTTCTTACATGTCCGTCCTCGCTGTGGAGAAAAAGCAGAGCTGAAACCTGCATGTGGCTCTCTGTGTCTGGGGAATCTGATATTGATTGCGGTCCGTTTGTGACTTTGATAAGTTGAGATACGGCAATGGGTGAAAGGCACTAGGCTTTTCGAGGGAAGCTGTAGTGCAGTGCTTTAGCATCATAAGGTTGTGGGTTCAGTTCTCAGAGGAGAACAAGAGGGACACTGAGATCCTATAGCTTTACACTGCATACACTCGTCTTAGTATTTCAGTCTTTTGTTGCTATCCGCTAAAATATATACACTACCATTCAAAACTTTGGGGTCAGTCAGTTTCTTTATTAATTATTATTCAGCAAGGATGCATTAAATTGATCAAAAGTGACAGTAAAGACATTTATAATGTTACAAAAGAGTTCTATTTCAAATAAATGCTGTTCATTTGAACTTTCTATTGAGCAAAGAATCCTGGAAAAAAAAAATCTAGCAGGGTTCCCACAAAAATAATAAGCAGCACAATTGTTTTTAACATTGATAATATTCAGAAATGTTTCTTGAGCATCAAATCATCATATTAGAATGATTTCTGAAGGATCACGTGACACTGAAGACTGGAGTAATGATGCTGAAAATTCAGCTTTGCATCACAAAAATAAATTACATTTTTAAATATTATAAAGTAGAAAACTGTTATTTTAAATTGTAATAATATTTTAAAATTAAAATAATTGATTTTTAATTAAAAATTTTAAAATAAAATTAAAAAATCATACTGACCCCAAACTTTTGAACAGTAGTGTACAGTAAATATCCTAGAAGCAAAATGACAAATGTTATTGAATGAAGTGGGGGAAAAAAAAAAAAAAACCTTAATTTAAAGCGAAAACAAGTTCATCTTTCTCAACTCATTGGCAAAAAGTCCCCCCCACTCCCATTTTAACCCTCTGATGCTCTTTGGTCATTTTTGGCTGAGAAATTTTATGTTTTTACTTTTTTTTTTTTTTTTTTTTTTTTTTTTTTTTTTTTTTTTACTTCATCGGAATGGTACGAAACTTGGTAAAGTTTTTAGCACTTGGTATGTGAACAAAAAAAAAATAAAAAAATTAATAATTCATGAACATGATTTGAAAAGGTTAAATGGTCCTGAAAAAATCAATGGGAGACGAATTTCATCTAGTGGAAACTTTTGGTACTGCAGCCAAACAAAATCTTACTAAAAGCTCATTTTTTGAGATATCAAGCTCAAATTTGGAACACAACTTGTTTAGATTTATGGCTTTGATTTTCTTGTAGTTTTAGAGTAAAACATGTTTTTGAAAATATATATTTCATATAAAAATTGAAAATAAACTTCAGCAATAATTTGCCAAGTGTCGTCTTTGAAAAGAGACCAAAATGAAGTCTGTGCTCAAAAGCATTCCAAATTTATGAAATTTCATTTTCAGGTCTATGCTCAACAAGTGAATAAATGGATTATAACTACAGTGTAAATATAACTTAGTACCATAAAATCCCCTAAAAATACAAAATATTAAATAAAAAACATTATCGAACTAAAATATAGTAAAACGTGAAGAGCACCAGAAGGTTAAGAGAGAAAAAAAAACATTGTAGTTCTCTCTGTATGATGTCTGATCATGTTAAAGCTTACAGATGAGCAATAAAAACAAAGTTAGTTAAGCATTTGCAATTGTATACTTACATATATATGATTATATATATTCACAGGATCACTCCAGGATCCTGTTTTGCTGAAATGTTTGTCGAAGCTACAATGTTGCCCGTGTGCCATCAAACGATCTTGATCAGACAACTCTGTTGACTGTCTGGGTTTGCAGTAGTGAATGAGTGTTACGAGGATATCGAAATCAATACAGGCAGTTTGGTGCTCGTGTTTAGTGGCAGATAGGGCTGTCGAGGCGACTCACTTGGGTTTGGAACGGAGACTCGATTCACAGAAATAGTATATGTTATTTGGTCTTGCTAAATGCATTCTGCATTTCTGTTCCCGACCCTATAATGAAATGATGTGTCAGTCCACGCAATTTGTTCTAGTACCATCCTGAACGAGACGAACAGACACTATGAAAAAAGAGCCACTTGATGCTGTTTTTCAGGACGAAGGGAGGGAGATAGAGAGAGGGAGAGCGCGAGAACGAAAGGAGATAGATGGCGTTCGGGCATAGTGGAAAATGGAGTGGCCCACAGCAGACATAAACGAATGCCTGTGTTGAACTTTATAGCAGTGCTTGTGCCGTGACAATCTACTGCTCCAGCCAGAGGGCCCGTTTCTGTCACGCTGACCAGATGCACCTCAGCATCCCTGTGTGATGGAGAGCAGAGCAGAAAGCCCAAACTCCTCTGTGTGCTTGTGCCGCAGGAGCCCTCAAACAGTTATTCTTCAGCCTGCAGAGACGCTTCCTCAAACTAGAGATCAGGTGAAGGAACTAATCTGGTTTGAAATAATTGGATTAGGTTTAGTCCAATAAATATTTTTAAACCGACAGTCACCATTAATTGTGCCAGACCAGGATTAGGCTTTATCTAAACAGACACATTTTAAAGTTTGGTTTTTGTCAGAATAATGCAGACTCTCAATGAATTCATGCTTTTTGCGACTTTTCTTAATTATTCACAAATTAAGAATGCATTTTATACATACAATGACATAAAATAAAAGTATAAATACAGTAATGTATAGACTGTATTTATATTTATGTATTTATAATTATTGTATTATATTAATTGTATGAAATTCATTCTTGTTTTTAAATTAATAATAATAATAATAATTATTATTATTATTATTATTTTTTTTTTTTTTTTTTGCTGTGAGAAATGTCAAAGTGGTGTAATGCTCATGAAAAAAAATAGTCTGAAAAGGATGAAATTCTTGAAAAAAGCAGTTAAGGTTAGTTTTATATTTTATTATAATATGTATAAATGTTATATAGTTATATATATGTGTGTGTGTGTGTGTGTGTGTATATATATATATATATATATATATATAATGTATGTATATACACACTGTAAAAAATTATTTTCATGATTTATCACAACATTTTTTCTTTTGTCAAATCAACTTCAATCAGATAACATAATATTTTGAGTTTCTGTTGATTAAACCAGTCGTCTTCGTTGTATTAACTCAAATTTTTAATTTCAGTGAACTCAAAATTTTATGGCAACCAGGTAACTTACTTTTTTAAGTTAAACCAACAATAATTTTTTACAGTGATATATATACATATATATATATATATATATGTATAAACAAAGTATAATTCTGGCTTTTTTTTCCTCACAATTGCGAGATATAAACTTGCAATTCTGACTTCTTTTCTCAGAATTGTGAGATATAAACTCACAATAGTGAGTTATAAAGTCCAATTCTGAGGGAAAAAAGACTGACTTTTTTCTCAGAATTGCGAGTTTATATCTCAGAATTCTGACTTTATACCTCGCAATTGCGTGTTAGTCGCAATTATAGCTTTTTTATTTTTTATTCTGTGGTGGAAACAAGCTTCCATATGGAAAACATCATGAAATGATTTATGTGGTTGAAAACTACAGAGAATAATCCGTTACTTTTTAACTTGTTTGCTACACCACTTTACATTTTTGAAGTCCTTAATTCAAAAAGTGTTTCATAACTATATGAAATCAGCATAAATGCAAATATTTTACATTTAAGACTTCATTTCTAAAAAACATTTGTCTTCTTTTTTCATTCGAGTTTAAATACAGATTTATTGCAACATCAAGTCATATTTAGTCTTTTTGGGGGGCTCTTCAAGTGCTTTCTGGTGTCTGAGATTGAATTGGGGAATATTTTGAGTCTAGAAGATTCTTCTGTGTTCCAGCTCGCTCTGCGTCACAACGCAAAACAATGTGATACAGCACTCTTGAAACTCTGTCTGATGCTCAGTGATGGATTTCTCCCTCTCTTTTCATGGTGGAAATGTATTTTAAACCTCATAATCTGCACATAAATCAAAGGTTTAACCTAATTCAGTGATGGGGTGAACGTGGTGGAAGTCTACAGTGTGATCTCCACAACCAACACTCTCGCAGCAATATTGATGCTTCGCGCTCGCACATTCATCACATTAAAAGGTGACGAGTAAACTCATCATTTAAAGCGAGCGCAGATGCTATAGAAGGTAGAAAAATTAATAAAGATTATTTGAAAGAGAGAAGAGCAGCTCATTCTGAGGAAAAAGATTTATTTAATATCTCTTTCACCCCGTTGCATCAGCGTACAACAAGTTTTTTAGGTTGCGGCCCAGATTATTGGAGAAAATATCTAGCTTGCGCACTAAAGGTTTAATAGAGGTGTGAGCAAGGCTTGATATTTCTCATATACGTTAAATAATTACCAGCAAAAACTTGTTTACTTAAACAACACACTTTCCCGAGGCTTTTAAACCTGTGGAAAATCAAGTTATAGTTTGGTGATGAAAGAAATAATCTCTTTTTCCAAGCGTTGAGTTTTGACATTGTTTATTTTTAGACTTTTTATTGAGAAACGTAATAGTGCCAGCGCCATAGTGTCATATCAGCGGCAACGTGGCTTTGAAATGCATTGCCCATTTTCAGTCGAGCGTGTCTTGTCATTTCACGGGGTACGGCTGAAATTGTCACACGCATACGCGCCGTTCTATCAGCGAGCAATCGTTTAGTATCTACTCTATTGTACTGGACTTATTTCCATTAAATGCTATCAGAGTGTATAGATTCACCTCAGTGCTTCCATTGAATGGCAGCCCAACACTAAAGCCTTTTATATGGATTAAAATATGTCTATCTATGACTGTCAAAAAAGACTTATCGTTGTTCATCTGAGAAAGACTTGTGTTGCGACTTATCCTGACTGCTATATGAGAAATCATGCATTGCTGTAAGGGATTTACTGATTTAGTCAAATGATTTTGTCTGACATGCTGAATGCGAACACAAATCGGGCTTATGTTTGTCAAGCCTAGGAAACTCTGAAGAAATTAAATAAAGTGAATTCATAAGCAATGTAGATTTCGGTTCCCTACAGAGACGGCACAGGCCTCCCAGAGAGCATAAAGATGATCTTTCTGTGACTTTGAGGTGTATCTTTTAGAAACAGACAGACACTTTAATTATCAAAGAGCTTGGTGGGCAGGAATCAGTTCAGAATCAGAAAAGTGTAAAGGCCTGATCAATGGAAGCTTGTTTCCACCACTAAATAAAAAAATAAAAAAGGTAATTGTGACTTTATCTCACAATTTTTTTCTCGCAATTGCGAGATTTAAACTTGTAATTTCGAGTTATAAAGTCAGAATTGCGTGTTATAAAGTCAGAACTACGAGATATAAACTCGTAATTATGACTTTTTTTCTCAGAATTGTGTTTATATCTTGCAATTATGACTTTATAACATGCAATTGTGAGATATAAACTCGTAATTCTAAAAAAACCCCACTTTTTTACCTCACAATTGGACATTATAACATGCAATTGTGAGTTTATATCTGACAATTCTGAGAAATAAAGTCAGAATTGTGAAATTTAAATTTGCAATTGTGAGATATAAACTCACAATTGTGAGTTTTTATCATGCAATTCTGACTTTATAACTTGCAATTCTGACTTTATAACTTCCAATTCTGACTTTATATCACGCAATTCTGACTATAGAACTCGCAATTGTGACTATATCTTGCAGTTCTGAGAAAAAAGTCAGAATTGTGAGATAAAAAGTCGCAATTACCTTTTTTATTTTTATTTCATGGCGGAAACAAGCTTCCATACTGTTCACACCAAGGATGATAACAATAACGATAACGATGTAGTTCTAAAAATCATTCTATGATTTTATCCATCGTGAATTGAGTTGAGTTATAAAGTCAGAATTGTGAGATATAAACTCGTAATTCTAAAAAAACCCCACTTTTTTACCTCACAATTGGACATTATAACATGCAATTGTGAGTTTATATCTGACAATTCTGAGAAATAAAGTCAGAATTGTGAAATTTAAATTTGCAATTGTGAGATATAAACTCACAATTGTGAGTTTTTATCATGCAATTCTGACTTTATAACTTCCAATTCTGACTTTATATCACGCAATTCTGACTATAGAACTCGCAATTGTGACTATATCTTGCAGTTCTGAGAAAAAAGTCAGAATTGTGAGATAAAAAGTCGCAATTACCTTTTTTATTTTTATTTCATGGCGGAAACAAGCTTCCATACTGTTCACACCAAGGATGATAACAATAACGATAACGATGTAGTTCTAAAAATCATTCTAAATATAAAAGAATAGCAGAATCCACACCACAACTGTAACATTAACGGCACAGAGAAATGATATCATTGAAATCACTTTCAGAATAATTTTTTTTCCAGCTGATGAATGATTAAAAACATTAACAGCCAATCAGAATCCATTCTGCTTCAAAGTGGCAGATGACAACTTAGAATAAACAGACGCACTTAGAATAAACAGAACAATAGTTTCTGCTGGTGAGGATGCTAATTTTATCGTTATAGTTATCTTTATAGTTATCATTCTTGGTCAAACGGGCCTCAAGACAGAGATGAATTCACTTTAATTCATCTGTAATGTCAAGATGGTGCTTTCTAATAAGAATTTGCTTGTTTAGCATTACATGGATATGTAAGAATGTAAATGTTTTTGTGTTCAGTTGACACTGTTTTGGCAGTCAAGCATATTTATTTCTGTATTATAGAAATATGCTTTATTATAAAACCGTATAAACCTGAAACACTAGCCACGTTTACATGTACACTTTTTTGTCATTCCGATTAAAATCATTCCGATTGAAAGATTCGGTGGACTGTTTACATGAGACGTTATCTAATCCGATATGGTGTTTACATGTGCCGGCGCTTTCAATCGGAATGACTTTGTGACATGCGCACATTAGCTTATGTCCTGTTTGCCACCTTGTATTCCTGTCAACATGGAGCTCCATTATTTCTTATGCGTGCTATTTTTATGTAAAGTGTTGCTCTTAATCAAGCAGCAACAGCGTGAATTTGTAGCATATTACTGCTGGAAGGTATGAGAAAAAGACGGGCACAGGAAGCTGACCTTTTTGGTGGCTGTGCATCTCGGAGCAGGATGAAGGTCCGTAGTAATGATACACTGAGTTCCTTCAGTGTATTTAATAAATGTGTTGTTTCAGTTTTACTCCAGTTTGATTTTGCCGCCGCAATTGTGCATTCTGACGACCCCTGGCCTCTTGACGTGATGACGTAGACGCAAAGTAATCGGTTTAACTCGTTTACATGGCAGAATTTTAATTTTGTTCGGTTTATAGAAAGGTTTATCCCACCCCTCTCAAACCGATTACAATTTCATTCGGTTTGGGCATTTTTATTCCAATTGAGGTGTTTATATGGAGCATTTTCATTCGGATTGGACTTTTAAACCGATTACAATGCTCCATGTAAACGCATCTAATGTTGGTTTTAACTAGTCATGTGTTCTGATGTTATTCAAAGTGAAACTAGTCCATAATCCACTGCATTTAACTTTGGTAGAGTGATATTTCTGTGAAATGTAATATTTAGATGGGGGGGAATGTAGGATATGACTTGATTTTGTATATTTGGAATTGATTGGATTGTGGAAATTTGGCACTGCATACTAGAATCTAGAAACAGCGTATACTAGTTAAGCTTGTTTAGTTGGTGACCAGCTTTGCAACAAGTACGTTTTTTTTCTTTTTCTTTTTTTCTTTCTTTTTTTCACTGGTCTGATTGTCTGATTTACTTTAATACTTGGTAATGCTGTTAGATACCTGAAAAACTATCTTTCTTAAAGTGATGTTTATTTCATGGAGAAACACATAAAGGATAAATGAAATATTTTATTTTATTTTATTTTATTTTATTTTATTTTAATAGATACCTGAAAAACTAAAAGCTATAATTACTTTTTATGTGTTCTATAATGTTTATTTATTTTATTTCTTAATGCAATGTTTAAGTTATTAAAAAAAAAATTATTAAAGGATACATTTTATTTTTTTATTTTATTTTATTTTATGACACACTTTATAAGTATATTTCATGTATACTTTAAAGTGTTTCTCAATTAACATAGCTTATTTAATTTAAATAATGTTACTTTCTAAATAAAGGAGCGTGTTCAATATTCTGTCAGTTTTTTCTGAGGTATTAAAATTTGTGTTCACTTCATTGGTAATATTATAGACTTCTGAAATTGTTGTATCATGATAAACTATTACTAGTTGTGTGGTTCAGAAAAATGTAGGGCTTGACTTGATTTTATCCATCGTGAATTGAGTGGACCGTGAAAAGTGGGCATTACATAATAGAACTGATTAGATTTTTTCTCGAATTGTACATTGAGACTGTCAAAGGTCTGAACCATTTAAATCCTTTTGAGAACTAGTGAACATTTATTTCCCACTCATTACTGCTAAAGTGATACTGGATGTTCCACATAGTAGTTTTGCTGTACTTTCCCTCATCCAAAAATAGCTTTGCAGGTCTTTTCGCTGCTCCAGCAAACAAGTGAGCAAACACTCCCCGAGGACCGTCCGGCTTTGACGCCGCGCGGCCGTTTGTGCCCACTGTGTCCTCCAGGGACAGACGGAGGCTTGTGTTCATGTATCTTAAGGTCTTCGCTCACCTCAGACTGAGGAGAACATGAAGCACTGGCGTAAACCGATCCGTCAGACAGACAGTCTACCGAAATAATTGAAGTGTGAGCCGTGGAGGAGAACAGACAGACGTGTGTGGTACAGCGGGGGGAATTTATCTCCGTTTCTGAACGCCATCAACAATTCATTACAGTTCACTGAAGTCATCCTCAACTAAAAGCAGTCGGATATATTCGACGCTGGCAAATAGTGGTGATCTAATGACCGTTTCGTACAAGCGTGATGTGTTTTCAGCAGAGGGCCTCTCCGAGGATAGATCATGAAATGAGTCCTCAAGGATTTCTCCGCTTCAGATGATAAGATGATAAACAGAATGTTGTTTTAAACGCGAGCGTCGTGTCGCTCGCAGACTCCCCGCAGCAGCTCTCTGTCGAGCGCGAGGGTGTTTAGACGTCCTGCCTTTGTTGTTTTCCTTGTGAAGTGTTGAAAGGATGTGTCACTTCAAACAGAGAGAGATGGCCGGTTTTCCGCCTGAGAAACAAAAGCACTGGCACATAGTTGCTGTGTGAAATCCGAAGTCAACTTAATTATAATGGAAAAACAATATTTGTCAGATCAGCTTCCTGGTTAGGAGTCCTAATGTGAAATTTGCCTTAATCAGTTGCAGCATGCTGAGAGGATTAGATAACTAGGCAGCTGAAAACAGCCTAGACTAGTTAAGCTTGTTGGTGACCAGTCAGGTTTATTTCTCCAGTTTCAGAATGTTTACTTCAAATACTTGATAATGCTGTTAGATATCTGACAAACTCGGTTTACATTTTTATCTTATTATCTTTATTCTGTTTATAATTTTTTGGTTCTATTTCCTACAGCAAGGTTTTATTAATTGAGAAATGTTTTGTTTTATTTTATTTTATTTTATGATTTTGTTTTGTTTAATTTTATTTGATTTGGTTTTTTTGTTTTGTTTTGTTTTGTTTTATGTTATGATTTGGTTTCGTTTTATTTTATTTTATGATTTTATTTTATTTTATGATTTTATTTTGTTTTGTTTTATTTTATTTATTTGTTTTGTTTTGTTTCATTTTATTTTTTGTTTTGTTTTGTTTCATTTTATTATTTGTTTTGTTTTTATTTTATGTTTTGTTTTGTTTTATATTTGGTTTTGTTTTATTTTATTTTATTTTATGATTTTATTTTGTTTTGTTTTGTTTTATGATTTGTTTTATTTTATTTTATGTTTTTGTTTTGTTGTTTTATGATTTGGTTTCGTTTTGTTTTATTATTTTATTTTGTTTTAATTTATTTTATTTATTTGTTTTGTTTTTTTCTTTTTCTTTTATTTTTGTTTTGTTTTGTTTTATTTTGTTTTTTTATTTTGTTTTGTTTTATATTTGGTTTTGTTTTGTTTAATTTTATTTTATGATTTGTTTTATTTTATTTTATTTTTTTCTTTTGTTTTGTTTTATGATTTGGTTTTGTTTTATTTTGTTTCATTTTATTTTATGATTTTATTTTGTTTTGTTTTATTTTATATTAGTTCAATACTTGGTAATGCTGTTAGATTCTTGATAGATTTTAATACCTTTGTTCTATTTTGAGAAACATTAACATGCTGTTTAATTGTTTTGTTTTGTTTTATCATTGACATGTAAATGTTTCTCAATTAATTAAACATTTATTTTGTAATTTAATGTACATAATCATATTTCTAAATGATAAAGTGTATTCAATATTAGCTTTTGCTGTGGCGCCAAAGTTTGTATTGAGAATAGTGAAATTTCACTGGTATTAGTAGTATAGACTTCTGAAATTTTCATATCATGACAAACAATAACTAGTTCGGTTCGGCTTTGTCACACCCAGGGCTGTCCTTACAGCGCATTCACATGGGATGTCGCTATTAATGCTTCTAATTTACTTTGAATGGGTGACGTCATGTGTTGCCGAACTGTTGTGTCGCTTCACTAGCGTTGCTCGCTGCAGAAGTTGAAAAATTTTCAACTTTTCAATTTTTTGCTGTTATGTCTGTGTGTGTTCCTTTCATAGAGTAGAAGAGCAAAGGAGGAGCGAAAGTGATAGATCAGTGATTTGACTGATCAGATTGGAATCGGTCAGCTGTTGAATTACAGCCATATGGATGTCCTGCCTATCAAAATTCATCTTAAAAACTACATCAGTACTTTGAAAAACTGCATCTGTTGATGTTGCTCCATCTGGAATAGGCACAGAAGGTACAGATAGCTGGTTTAAAATTAAATTTAGAGGAATTTTGCTCATCCTATTAAGATACGTTGGGCTCTTAGCATTGTAGTTGCATTAAAGAAAAAGAAAAGATATTTACTAGATACTTTTGAATAAAATTGTAAGTATGATCACTTGGTAAAGTAAAGCATAGCACAAAAGATGAGTTACATGCTGAAGTTCAAATCCCTAACCATAAGCATAAGCAATAGTATTAGTAATTTGTGCTTTTTTTAAAAAAACACCATTAATTTAACACCTTGTTTTGAGCATTTGAAAATGTGCTTTGGATAATTAAAATTCAAAACAAAACAAACAAACACAGATATATATATTTAATTCTCTTGTATATTCCTCCCCCGTTTACATTATTCACACGTCTATTCATTAAAAATACATTCCGTAATGATAAGCATTATGTTCCTATTCCCATCAGGATGGCATACATATTCTTGTCTCATTAGGAAAAGCTTTACATTTTTAGCCCAGAGTGCACTGTGCTTAATCGCTCTGCTGGTACATTTTCTGCACTCACTGAGATTTTATTTTATTTTATTTTTAAATTTAATTTAATTTAAATTTAAAATAAAATTACATTAAAAATAAAATTTCTTTTATTTTATTTTTCAGGATTTTGCTGTGATACCCAAATTTGTAAGGAGAATACTGAAATTTTCTATAGATAGTATAGAATGCATTGTGCTTAAGACATTTTCTGCACTTTCTGAGACCAATGCTTCACCTGTGCTGTTTTAGACACTGTAATTTCTCTGTCAGTGACCCAGTGTTCAGGCCAGAGCAGCCCTCCATCAATCCTCAGGTCTGATAGACGCTTCAGCCTGAAAAGCCAGAAGAACCGAACGTGGAGAACAGATTTCAGGGTGTAAAAGGAAAAGATGGAAAAGTTAACCACTGCCCGCGGGACGTCTCAGTTTGTGAATGAGTGCAACTGTAAACTTATTTCAGAGCAGGTCGGTGACTTTTCTGTTTTTGATGGATAGACACTTTAAAAGTACATTTTCTGAGGGGGCAAAAGATTAAAAATTGTTTTAAAAAGTGTATACCTAATTCCCTGGAGAGATGCTTTTGTTGAGGAAAGGCATTCGTCACCGCTGACAGGCATCTCCATGTGTAATTGTGACATGGGCTTCTGAAATTGGCTGTAGTAAGAGCCCCTAAATGGCTAGACATTGGTATTTAGTATTACTTTGAATCTATATACAGGGGCAATAACTATCAGATGATATTTCATGTTTTTATAAAGCCTAAGAAGGTTGGGGTTGGTAAGATCTTTGTATGTTTTTGAAAGAAGTCTCTTCTGCTCATCAAGGCTACATTTATTCGATAAAAATGCAGTAAAAACATTGTAAAATGATATTATAATTTGAAATAGCTGTTTTTTATTTGAATACATTTTTAAATGTAATTAGTTTCTGTGATGTTACAGCTGAATTTTCAGCATCATTACTCCAGTCTTCAGTGTCACATGATCCTTCAGAAATCATTCTAATATGATGATTTGCTGCTCAAGAAACATTTCTTATTATTATCAATGTTGAAAACAGTTGTGCTGCTTCATATTTTTGTGGAAACCATCTTTTCCCCCCAGGATTTATTTAAAACAGAAATTTTTGTGACACTATAAACAGTAATGTATGTTTGTTTGTTTATATTTATTTATATTTTTTTCTAAATCTATATTTCATTTTGGACATATCCAAAAGTTTGTAAATGTAAAAGATTCTTGACAATATCAGGATAAACTCTTATTATTCTTGGCATGAATGCATTAAAGTAACTGGCAGTTATCTTTGAAGACCAGCAATAATGATGTTCTCTTTTGATAACATAATAATTGGTAATATATACACGTCACAGTCAGAACAGATTTCTTTTTTGAAGAGTAATTATTAGTTTTACTGATTGAATACAAATCAGGTTAGACAAACCTAGGTTAGAGATGATGACAAGGCATGACAAGGATTTATGATGACATTGTCCTTGGTATTTCCAAACTTTCGGAGGAGACTATATATATATATATATATATATATATATATATATATATATATATATAGCAAACCAGTTTGCTAAAATGAATCAGACATCTCAACTTTGAGGAGACTGTTTGATTATTATGTTAGTTTTCTCAGCTATAAAGCTGCATGTACACAATGCAGTGTGAAAATTTTTTTTTTGTGAGGTTTTGTCATGCTACACTGCTACATACACACCCTTGGTTTTAAGTCTGTGACAGATAACCTCAGAATGTAGTTAACTTGCACAGTGTCATTGCCAGTGCTAGTGTATGAAACATGTTGACATACAGATGCTAGCGCTTTTGTCCTGTAGTGTGCACTTGGCATCACTATTTTGAAAGCAGCTGTGCTACTGTCACACTACGGATAAATGTTAAGCTAGTAGCAGCGCTGCCGCTACTTTTAGTTAGTTACCCCTCAACACTGGATCGTAGGAAGGAGCCAAAGAGCAAGAAGGAAAGAAACAGCGAAAGAGAGAGAGAGAGAGAGATAGAGGCCATCTGTTCCTACTTTCTGACCCAGTGCTCTCATCAAAAACAGCCTTTCCAAATTAGAAGTCCAATCACTGAGTGCACTAATACCGCTGATTACAACTCGTGCTCCCTGCGAGTGAGGGACAGAGAAAGAGAGAGATCAGAGAGAGCTGAAAAAGTTCTCTAAGTAGAAAATTAACCAAAGTGATGACATTTAAAAGAAGTGGGGAAAAAAAATTGCACAAACAACCTGTTAATGAATAGGAATGAGAGAGGCTCCCTGGAGTACATGTAAAATACAAGAAGAAGAAGAGCTCATCTGGGGCCTGATGTACAGGGGTGGTTCATTAGTTAGTACGGTCAGTTCACATTAATGCATTTAATTCCTTTTTAAGGACAGAAATCTAAATAAATGACCTTTGTTTAAAGGGTGGTTGATTATGATTTCACTTTTTTAACTTTAGTTAGTGTGTAATGTTGCTGTTTGAGCATAAACAACATCTGCAAAGTTACGAGGCTCAAAGTTCAATGCAAAGGGAGATATTTTATTTACAGCAACAAATGGCTGATAGGGAGGGACTACAACAAGCTTCTTCCCGGGTTGGTGACATCACAAACCCTAAAATTTACATAAACCCTGCCCCCGGGATGTTGGGCTGCTTTAGAGAAGAGGAAGAGTTGTTGTAGTAGAGTGTTGTTGCCTTGCTGTCATTTTACGCCGGACTGCTTCACAAACAAGGGTCAATTCAACGTTGGATTTGCACAAAAGATTAACATGATGGCACATGCAAATCGATGAGTTGAATCAACTCCACAGCAACTACATAAATTTATCCACTAACCATTCAGAAACATCCAGTTTCATTCTATAAGTTGTAACTTCTTCCTGAGTCTCTCCATCAGTGTCGACTCCGGTTTGAACAATGTAAGGCTGAACACCGTTACTGACAATCCTCATTTTGGCTGCGTGAGATTCTCCAGCTTTGTTGATGTTGAGCAACCGAAGCGTGAGCTGTTAAAGCTCCGCCCTCTTCTGGAAAGCGGGCCGGGAGCAGCAGCTCATTTGCATTTAAAGGGACACACACAAAATCGGCGTGTTTTTGCTCACACCCAAATAGGGACAAATTTGACAAGCTATAATAAATGATCTGTGGGGTATTTTGAGCTGAAACTTCACAGACACATTCTGGGGACACCAGAGACTTATATTACATCTTGTAAAATGGGCATAATAGGTCCCCTTTAATTAAGTTTAGCAGCATAAATCTATATAGCAGCAATCTTTACTCATCGTACTTGCACAAAAACAGCAGATTCTATAGTTCTGGTTACACTTTACAATAATTTGGCATGAAACTGAATTTGCAATAGTGTTTTCTTCTCTATTGTGACATATATCCAAGTGAAACGGCTTCTTGAACAAGAAAAAATGTTGGGCGGGACTTTTTTTTGTCCTTCAGGAATTGATTGGATGGTTGTTTGCTATTGGTTGATCTCATGTGAGTGACAGGTTGTCCCGCCCTCGCGCCAGTAAACATGTCATCAGAGAAGAAAGGAGATGTTAGTGCATTTTATATTTTTAAGCATTAAAATATGACAAATTCTACTTTGCACTTTTTATTTTATTTTTCCCTTTTTTTTCCTTTGAAATACTGTGTTCACCAAATAATGTAGTATTGAGAGTAGATTGACAGTGTAAAGATCATCAAAAGGTTTTTATCTGAGAGTAGTTTTATTAGGTGTCATTACCAAACTAGCCAGCATTTGAGAATTACAAAAGAATATTTTTTATTTGGTCACTCTTTGGCAACTCCAGTGGCCAAGTAATGAATAAAAACTTTTCCTATGACATCTGACATTAGAAGCATGTTTTAGCTGACTGAGAAAATTCACATTTTTGACATCTAAAATTGGTCTAAATCTCAGAAAAAGTGTTCTGAGTTAAAACTTTTTCACTCAAATAAAGATCAATCTGTTATGTTTTTCAGATGGCAAGATACTCTGTATAATGACAGACACAGCGGTAGTCAAACAAATCATTGGTCTGTGGAAATGTCTCTTGACGGCTGTCTGGATAGATTTGATGACATATAGCACCGTTGTGCACTGTTGCAGGTGTGCTGTATTCTGAAGGTTTATAGTGCCCATATTATGCTATTTTAAAGCTTCCTAATTTAGTTTTGGAGGTCTCATAGTAGGTTTACATGCATCCAAGGTCAAAAAACACTTTAATTTTCCTCATAATATACATTACAGTGTCACCTCTTTTCTCACAGTGTCTGAAATGGTTTGATAAAGGATTCAGTCTCTCTAAACTCCTCCTTTCTGAGAGCCTACTCTGCTCTGATTGGTCAGATGGCCCAGTCTGTTGTGATTGGTCTACCGCTTACAGTGCGTGACGGAAATAAAATGCCCATTACCATATCTGAATTTCAGCTCCAGATCTTCCTCAGCACTTGATACACAGTGATACGAACAGTAACAATGGTGTCTGTTTTACCATATCAATCTCCCTTTAAATACTTTGGTCAGTTCAAGAATAATTTATTCAATTTTATATTATTTATTTGAAAGAATTAAAAAATAAGTTTCATTTCTCTCCTTGTATTGTTCAACTGGTCGAGGTTGATGTGGGATTTAGAAAGATATCAGTAATGCAGTACTTTTTAGAGAGATTAGTACAGTAATCTAATTACACTGTTGAAGATATAATTAGTAGCTAGTAATTCATTACTTTTTTAGAGTAACTTACTGCCTGTATTTGACCTCCACAACAAAAAAATACCTTTGCAGTTGAGCCGCGTATAGACGTAATAAGTCCAAGTCAAAGGTAACGGCAAGCTTAATTTGTTGTTTTGTGGTACCTATGGGACGGCGAAGCCGGTTTGTATTATCTGTTAGCGCGGTACCCGACACACGTCCATTGGCAGCTGGCATTTTTTCAAATTGAAGGTGACTCCTTGTTTACCCATTTCCAACTAGTTGGGTGCACTGAATGTAAAGCAGGACTCAGGGTCTCTGGGCTTATGGGGGGTAAAACTGGGTCAGGTGAACGTCTCACACTGACTCCTCCTCGCGCACAGATGGGCACATCTGTCACAGCTTCCCGCGTCAAGTGTCACGCCGGCAGCTCAGGGCCAGCCGCGCAGCACCTCTCATGTTTCCCAGATGGATGGGAGCAGGAAGATACAGTTTACCGTGTTTATCTGTGAAAGAAATCTAGCATGGTTTGGCCCTCGGATACAGTCATGGAGAAAAAAAATGCTTGTTCCATGGTGACCTTGATTCGTACCGAAAACAGGCTAGGTGTCTGGTCATCAATAAAGCCGTGGGAACGGCCCACTGCATATGTCAATGCTACGGCTCTACATGCTTCATCATGCTATGTTTGTGCCTCTGTATAAACTACACAACAAGAAATGATTGTCTTAATCGGTACTTTTGTCTTGTTTTTCAGTAAAAATATCTAAAAATTAATGCTGTCAAATCGATTAATCTGAATCTAATCTAAATATACACATACATACATACATACGTAAACACATGTTGTGTGTGTATATATATATATACAGTCAAACCAAAAATTATTCAGACATTTTTGATATTTTTGATATATTTTTACTAGTGGGTGCAGGAAACTGTAGTTCATTTATGTAAGTGAGGATAGCAAAATAAAGTAAACTGTGACATATTATACCCAAAAATTCTTCATACAGTGGACTACCAGTAAAATTAATAAAAAAAATTGGGACCAAAAATTATTCAGACACTTTGACCTGACCATGTTTTGCTTAAGTGTTATCTGACATAATTAAGATTAATTTTTTCTGACACAGTTTAACTCTGAGATCTTGTCATATTTTTATACTATTTTTTTAAACTATAGTGAATAAACTGTATTAATGAATGAAATGTTCAAGGTATCTGAATACACCCTAATTTGAGTAAAACTGAAAATTTTGTTCTCTAAGTTATATTATTAACCTTACTTTCATGTTATAAGTTAAACAGATGTTATATAAAGCTTAGTCTTGTCAACATTTTGGAAATTGTTTTTGTGTTCATTGAGATATTGTTTAAAATGTTCCTTTTCAAAGGGGGTGTACTCATTTACGCTGAGCACTGTATATATATATACAAACTTTTATGTTAGATGTGATTAATCGTGATTAATCGATTTGACAGCACTACTAAAATATTTTGTAGTAAATGGTCTTTAAAACAAGATATCTTGAATTAAGTTTACTTTTCTTAGCCCTTTGGTATATTTGTCAAACAAGAGTCAAACAAAATATTCACTTAAAAAGAAAAATGTATGTATAAATACAATTATTGATACAATTATTAATATTGAAAACACGTATTAGGGCAATGATTTTTAGTGTTAAGCAAAAAATCATGTTACAGTAATACAGGTATCAGTAAAGAGAAGATATCAAAATAATCAGCTCATATAACTGGGTATGCTTCCAGATGTAGTTCAAGAAAGTTCTTTTGAATGTCTTTGTAACATGTTTTTATTTTCAATTTACAGTGAATCTCCTGGACACAACCAAAATATCAGGAGACTGGGGCTGGCTCACATATCCTTCACATGGGGTAAGAAATGTCTGTTTCTTCATTATTAGTTGTGTGTTTTAAAATTTTGAGGGATTTTTATTTCAGTGAAGTGCATAACTATTTATGTTAAGAGGAAATCGTTTATACGTTGACATCCTGAAAAGTGTAAACATTGGGGTTTTATGCCGCTTTCGATGTTGTTTTGTTTGCTTGAACTGTCCAACATGTCAACTTTGGCTTCAACTAGTGGTGTGAGTTTGGGGTGGGACTACCTGTTTGTTCGAAGAATGGCAGATGAAGTGTTTGCAAAACAAATCAATGATTATTATTGCAGTTCTTTTGAATCCCACTATGAACTTGCTCCTCCAGCTCAAGACAGATCAGATTTCTGATTGGCTCATTTAGTCGTTTTCATTTCATACAGTTGTCTTTCTCAATGACTGTAAGCCTGCGTTCTGTTGCACGATCACTGTAGCCGTTTCTAATTTTATTATGAGTAGGTTATGTTATTAAAACTGTCTTGTTAGCAGTGTTAGAGCCGGTGGAACTGAAAGTACATAAAGCAGCTTTAAAGTCAGCATGAAATCAAATATGACCTATTTACTTTATTAATTCACATTACTGGTCTTATTGTGAACAGCTGTTGCATATAAATAATTCCAAAGGTCTTTGTAATCTTTCATCAAAATGGTATAATTTGCTTCACCTATGAAACAACTTTTTATACACAGAGGTTAAATTGATTCAAACATAGGGCAAAAATATTTAAAGGAAAGGGACATTTTATATATATATCATAAACACACACACTTTCCCTAATTCCAACCCCTCTGCCCCACTTGCTCCATTGGACACATTATTCAGCAGCTCTCATCTGTACCATAGAAGAGAGAGAGACAAGATGTATGTGTGTGTGGGTGAGGAGAGGACAGAGCAGGAGAGGAAAAAAGAAAGGCGATGTTCAGAGTTGGCTGCATTTGCATATTCTAATGGAGAAAATGATGCATGGGGTATTGAATTAGCGGCGCACAAAGTGATCTAAGCGTTGAACTGTCACAATTAGCGAGGGTGGCTGTCAGAGGCTGATGGCGGCGTGATGTCCCTTAGAGTGAGGCACCTCCCCGCCAGGCGACAATTACAAAACCGCGCGACATGTCGCAGCCACTGATGTACTGTAACAATCCCGCCATTGTCGGCTCGCATGTTTAACAGTGGTGGAAGTTCATGGAACACAAGTAAATTCCTTAAATCAAAGCGGGAGAGTCTTTCAACAGGATTTGAAAAGGGTTGTTTGTACATTATGTTGTCTTTAGTGCTTGCCTGTGCAAAAGTCACCTCCATGATGGGTAGTGTGTTGCGGATAGTTATTTAGAGATTGTTTTGTTCTGGGTGGTTTCTAAGTGGTTGATATTATATTCTGGTCACTAGATATGGCTCATGTCCCTCCTTCAGTAACTCTATTGGGTGATGGGACTAGTGTACACAAGGCAGAATTGTAAGTTTGTTTGCTTGGAAAAGCTTGGAAAGCTTGGAAAATCACAACTCTCTTCAACAAGTCACGAGTTTGAGGTAGAATTAATTTCTGTAGTAAGAACATTGCAAGACTTTAATAATTCGGGTTATCAAGATCAAAAATGACCTGGACCAAATTCGAACTTTGGTTGACCAGACACTATGTTGTGACTGCACAACACATTGGAGCATGTTTACTACATGCCAGATTGTGTCTCCAACATTTTTGCATTATTATTTTTTTTATTTTAATTTATATTCATATTTTCATAAATTAGTTGTAAATTTGTTATATTATATTATATTATGTTACCGTAATAGTTTGAGGTCAGAAATACTGTCTAAAGTTTTTTTTTTTTACTTTACTTTCATTAAAAGATGCATTAAATTGATCAAAAGTGGCAGTAAAGACATTGAAATATTACAAAATAGTTCTATTTCAAATAAATGCTGTTCTTTTGAACTTTTCTTTGCATTTTAATATATATATATATATATATATATATTTCAGTTGTAGTCTTTTAAAAAAGGCATCTGAAACAATAAACAAGTGCAATGTAGTGTTGTCAAAAATACAGATTTTTCTATACATATCGATACTGAAATATCTGAAACTCTTCCAATACTCATTTTCCGCAGAATAGATACACGATACCAGCTGCTCTATCTCTCTCTCTCGTTTCTCTGACAGTGAGCTGACACACAAACCCGCCTCCCCTCACTCACTTGTTTCGTTTCCTCTGGATGTATGTTGTTGGTGTTACAGGGCTTGAATTTCGGTGTGGGATTGTGTGTAATATTGCGCATAATTTTACTTATTCCCGTAGATTTTGTTCTCACACCCAAAGTGCGCGCGCATAAAACCGCCTCTCAGTACTAAATTGAGTTCTTTTTCGCTGTTTTTTGCGCTTAAATAGTCAAATACACAAAATAATGTCAAAATGTCGGTCTTGCTGAGTATTCACGTAAACACAGTCAGTTATGTTTTAAGTGAACGTAAACAGTTGAGAAAGAAACACATGTGTAACAGTATAATGGATCTGTGCATCAGGTCTTAAAGTGACAGCAGCCTAATATACCTGCTGCCAAATTATGAGATAATATTAAAAATATCTATATGGCAGTTTTTCCCCATGGTATCAATGTCAAAATTGTGGCCAGTGAAAATGCTGAATAGCTAGTAACTTTGGAAAACCACTAGCCACAAGCCCTGTTCACAATATTACAGTTTTTTCTGTATTTATGATCAAATAAATGCAGCCTTGGTGAGCAGAAGAGACCTTTTTAAAAAACATTAAAAAATCAGTATAGCTCAATGTCATTTTTACAGTTCAATTTAAACCATGTATTATGTTGCAGCTGCTAATAAAGTTACTCGCCAAAGCCTATTTTTACTCCCATTTGCCGCTTAGTAGATGTTAGGTTTGTATTCTGGGTGAGAGAGAAAGCGCAAGAGAGAGAGAGAGAGAGTTTCTGAATGACAAATGAAATGGATTTCCTCCCTTAGAGAGAGCGCATTTACTACGACCTGAAAGGTAGAAAATGGGACATACATAATTCACTGAAGTGCGCTTTCAATGCAAGTCAACAAGCAGTAACGCAGTAAAACTGCCAGATAACGAGCATCCCCGTTTGCATTTGCCCTCTAATTACTGTTTGTTAAATGTATTCTCAGCGAATAATGCAAACTATTTACTTGAACTTTGCCACCGTTTTTCGTTTGCATCCACTCAGTCACATAAACACAGAAGGCCTGGAACAGCGATTAAACCGCCTCTTGCGGGAAGCAGGCAGTTATTTCTTCTTCTCTCAACTGCAAAAATAATTTCCACAAATAGATTATGTTAGCGTGCATATTCGCACTGGCACAGCAAACACCTCCTCCCCAATTATTACTTGACAGCTAGCTAAAATTAGTGGTGTACTTTAACAGCTCGGCATTAGTTAGTGTACCTGTCTGATGTGACTGCGGCGGTCCCCACTGAAATGAGCCCCGACAAATGCATCTCATTTACACGCCGCAACGCTCCGTTAGATGCATAAACTCATGTTTGCTTCTCTAATAGCTGTACTTTTATTTTTTATGTGCATTTAACTTCAGATCTGTTGACTCTAAACACAAATTAAGCCAATAAGTAAAGTAAAATAACAAATTAAATGTTTTTAATATCTAATTTGTTTCATATGTCGCATATGCTGGACAGCAATGAGATTAAATGGAAAGCAAATTAAGCCTTTTTTTTTTTTTTTTAGCTTTTTTTCTGCTTTCACTAAATTCACATGCACCTCCTACAGAAAACTGTGCTCAGATTTGTCAAGATACAAAAGTCTTCATATTGAGATCTCAGACTTTTGATTGAAGATTTTGATATATTGTCAAATGAGAAGCAGGAGACTTCTCCGTTTGTTCTCCATTTAATCCAATCGCTTTCCCATTACATCTGTAGATAGATAGATAGATAGAAAGACAGACAGACAGACAGATAGATAGATAGATAGATAGATAGATAGATAGATAGATAGATAGATAGATAGATAGATGGATCGATGGATGGACTGATGATGGATGGATGGATTGATGGATGATGGACAGACAGATGGATGGTAGACGGATGGATGGATGGATGGATGGATGGATGGATGGATAGACGGATGGATGGATGGATTAATGATGGATGGATGGACAGGCAGACAGATGGATAGATGGATGAATGGATGGATGATAGATGGATGGATGGATGGATGGATGGACGGATGAGATAGATAGATAGATAGATAGATAGATAGATAGATAGATAGATAGATGGATGGATGGACGATGGATGGATGGATGGATGGATGGATAGATGGACAGACGAATGGATGGACGGACAGACGGACGGATAGACGGATGGATGGATGATAGATAAATAGACAGACAGGTAGACCGATGGATAGATAGATAGATAGATAGATAGATAGATAGATAGATAGATAGATAGATAGATAGACAGGTAGACCAAATGATAGATGGATGGATGAATGGATTGAAGGATGGAAGGATGGATTGATTCATGCGTGGATGGATGGATGGATGGATGATAGATGGATGGAAGGATGGATGGATGGATGGACAGATGAGATAGATAAATAGATAGACTAATAGATAGATGGATGGATGGACGGACGGACGGACGGACGGACGGCTGGACAGATAGATAGACGGATGGATGGATGATAGATAAATAGACAGACAGGTAGACCAATGGATGGATGGATGGATGGACAGATGGATGAACAGATAGATAGATAGATAGATAGATAGACGGCGGATGGATGAATTTTTTTATGAAAAAATTTAGATATTAAAGAGATTTCATCAGTAATTTTTCACGTTATAATAACTCAGATCAGTCTTGAATGAATTTATTATGAAATAGTCATAAACAACAAAAAAAAAGAGATTGTATTGAGCTCTCTGACAAATATTTCTCATCAAGTTCAAAAAGACTAAATGATCTGGGACATGCGTTCATTTTATAGTTCTATAATCTTACAGTATGCCTTCAATTGTCTCATGTGTTTCTAACATCAATCTCTCAAAAAGACTTTTAGGTGAAACATCTGAGACCTCCATTGAGTCTCCTGGCAACATCTGAGCGATCAATGATTCCTCTGAGACTCCACACACACTTCCTGTTGTTGGTCCAAACAAAATGCTCGTACATGGCGATCACGTAGATGGTAAATACAGTTTGTTTGGTAGTCACAGGCCTGACCCTCATGTTAAAGCGTATGCCGCTGTCTGCTGGAATCGGTATTGATGGATTAAATACTTCAGCCCGCTTTGTACCCCTGATTCCCATTTACAAAAGGATTTGCTGCATGGACACTTTCCTCTATATCCATTCGTCTTTTTCGAGGATTCGGCACTTCCATTTCCTTAAAATTCAGTCTTCCTCTGAATGCTACGTGACTTCGGTGATGTGCGGCTCGCCACACAATGCATGTTGCCGTCAGGGACCATAAAGAGCAGAGCACAAAGAGATTAGACTTTTATATTTGACGTTTTTTTATGCCTGTGACGTATTCCCTGTCACAGTGGAGGGGCCGGCACGCAGTGAGTGTCTCGTGGGTTTGATGATAAAACGTTTTCCGTGGCAGATTGTGTCACGCGAGGAGGAGTTCTGCAGCTCCAGGTCGCTTTACACACTCACTGAGCACAGCTATAAGAAAATGTAGCATATGGTTAAAGCAAATCTGTCATGTGCCTTATCATATATGTTGGAGTTAATCCTTGTTTGGACTGGATTAGATACTTTAGACCAGATTGTTTACTTTCATTGACTTATTGATGTAATGTAAGTGTAGTGTAAAATAGTGTAAATGTAGTGTAAATGATGTCTTGGACTACTAATCTTGTCATATTTAGAAGCAGGAGTTTGACTATTATGTATTGAAAGCTTTATCTCACTCATGATAGTAACAAATACTATATTGTGCTCTCTCTGACAGCTGCTCGACACATTTCATTTATATCTCCGTCTTGGCTCCTGGGAGGTCTGGAAGCTTGTCATATCTCACTTTATCTGCCTTATTTTATAGCAGTTGTAGTCAAAGGAAAGAATGTAATGTTATAGGAATG